>JASDQU011246532.1:5887-26049 GCA_032191745.1 Picea mariana | reverse complement strand
AAAAATCTTTTCACACAAGAAAAAAATTTCGCTTCTCGATGACAACAAGGGTTAGATCTCGGTTAGCTTACCCGGAAGATGCACCTTTTCCTATCTGTTTCTGATTTGCCGAGATCGCACAAGGCGCAGGGAAAAGAGAATACGCAGATCTAAAAGAGTAGCAGCCCAGAAAAAAAAACACAAACCGAAATAAAATCAAAACTTTGCAAAAATTTAAAGATGCGTATTCAGACTTTATACCTCCAGATTCTGACTGTAATGGTCGTATCTTTGGCAAACGGAAACCTTTTCGAGTGAAACGAAAACTGTTCCTGAATGAAAAGCATGCTTTGGATGCAATGGAACAGTCCTTTCAGCCCAGAAATCTACAGAAATGACAGAAAATGGAGATGAGGCAACTCGGCTTCACAATCTCGATCTAAAACAGGAGCGGGTCTTCAAACAGGCTCTGATACCATGTTCGACAACACAGGTATTCCAACAGAGGACGAACACCTTCAGTAACCTCTCACATAACCAAATCAAAGATCAACACACCGATGTTTTCACGTGGTAAAACCCCTACGGGGAACATCCACGGCCCCAGCCAACGCGACCACTTGGAGCAGTTTATTAATGCAAAGAAAAAGATTACAGAGAGATTTTACAAGAGAGTTTCTCACAATCAATCATCGGAAAATGACCCTCCATGCTCCTTAAATAGAGATCATGGACCAATTGAGTGTTAAGCCACGGATCAATGGCCGTTAAGATCGAGGAGAGTATGAACCGTCAGATCACTCTATGTCGGGAACATATCGTGACTGTTGGATTGCCTAACTAAAAATGCATACTAATTCATACTAAAGAAACACACTTTTACCTAATGACATATTAGACCAAGTAGATATTAACTAACTCCTAAGTGTCTAAATATCCTAACAATGGATGTGATAAATCTGATCCCAAAACTGTCATAAATGACTAGTGGACTTAAGGTGTGAGCACTTCTTAGATCACAAATATGAGAAATGGGTTTAATGTGTAATGGTTTAAAATTGCTAACTACTCATCTATATCAATACACAACTTCTAGTACACTTTGCTTATAAACTTTGTTTATGATACACAATTGTTATCTATTCATTGATTACTATGCCACTTGTTCAAAATACTCCTTGGATGTCAGTTTGGATGCTCTCATTTATATTGTTGTCCTAGTAGTACACTTTATTTGATCATTGGAGGACTTGTACTCAACATTTAAACTATCCACATAATTGAGTGGACTTTATCATTAGATATAATGTTTTGAATGGTCTAAACAAGAACATAGTTTGTGCAATTTGATTGGTCAAACTTGTCATTTCATTTTTGTATATATGGATGATAAATAAATGGTAAATGATGAATGGTACATGGCTATTATAGATTTATATTTCATATTTGAATGCAATATAAACATTTTCAAGTTCCAAGCACCTTTAAATTGAGCATAGTTGTTTATGTCAAATTCTCTTAGAGCTCATCATCAATTTTCTTCTCTCATACTTAGTGTGATTTACCCCTAATATAAGATAAATATTCAAAATTAAAGACAAGTCCCGAGCCTCCCCTTTACATGTACATCGATAGGACTTAGTTTGGACCCCTTAGGTATACCATCCTTAGAGTTGGGTTGTTATATTATTTGCAGTGAAATTTGAAGGTTGAGGTGGATCAACCAGGAAAAGTCGAAGCTGAAGTAATCGACAACAAGTCGAAGAGGTCAACCAACAAGAGGTCAATAGTTGGTCATGTGGAAAACAACTAAAGACTGAATGAAGTTCGATTAGTAGTCGACTAGTAATCTAACTTGGTATTTGACTGTAACAAAATCCTAAGATACATGAGATTTGTAGCCAATGATCTATGTGGATATGTAACCATTCTTGGGCACCTTTCATTAGGGTTTTTCCTATTGTAAATCCTATAAATAATTCAGGTTATAATGTTGTAAAATCTAATCGTAGAATCTTTATTTAATCTTTAGAGAAATCGTTTTAGAGGTTGTTGGTCATATAGATGTAAGTTGAATTGGCTACAAAGTTGTCCTTGTGTAAAGAAAGAAGGAATGATGTCAATTGTGTCTTAGGTGTGGACCAAGTTTAGGCATGTCATATTTTATTCTAAATGAATAAGACAACAAGAGAGCAAGACACTCAAGAAATGTTGGCTTTCTAGTTTGGATTTCTAGGGGAAAATTATTTGTGTATTGTGTGTTTGCTTTGTCATTTACTTTCTTGATTAAATATTTCTTCCTCTCTTCTGATTGGTTTAGGGTGCAAGTGTCTAATTTCCTAACATATGGCATCGAAGATTGGTTTAAAAACCTTGGATCGGATCTAAACCCTAGGTTTAGTAAGAGTCATAAGTAAGATATATTTAAAGTTGTGCTTAAAGAATGGTGAGTATCTCGAGAATAGAGATCAAAAAATTCAATGGCAAGAATTTTGAGCTTTAGAAAATTAAAAATTGAAGATCTCCTTGTAGATTGAGAATAATGGGCATCATTTTGTCCAAGTACCCTTCTGATAGGTATGTTGAGGGAACAATGGGAAGAATGGGAGAAACTTGAGAGAAGGGAAAGCAGTACGATTCAACTTTGTCTTGCAAATTTGGAGTTGTTGAATTTCTCATGTGAATATTTGACCAAGAAACTGTGGGACAAGTTGGGGAGCTTGTACCAGTCAAAATCCCTGGTAAACAAGATATTCCTTAGAAAGAAGTTGCATCTTCTTTGGATGAGTGAGGACAATTCGGTGACTGGGCATTTAAATGCATTTAATACCATAATAAGCCAGTTATCTTTTATGGATATTAAAATCATCGACGAGGAGAAATGTATTATCCTATTATGTTCTTTTCCATACTCCTGGGATAGCTTAGTCATGGCTATAGGGAGTAATTCAACCACATTAGCGCTAAAAGATGTGGCTACATCTCTATTGTTAGAATAAATGAGAAGGAAGAATATGGAAGGATCGACCAAAGATGCATTAGTGGTGAGAGGTCGATCAATTGAAAGAGATAAAGGAAAATTATCCAGTAGAAAGTTTAAGTTGAAGGGTAGATATAAATCCCATGTTCAGTCGACAAGAAGATGTTGGAAATGCGGTAAAGGTGGGAATTACAAAACGGACTACAAGTCAAAGGTAATGGAAATCGGTACAAGATCTAATGAGAATAAGTCAATTGAGATAAATATTGATCCAGGTGGATATTGATGGCCACCCACCTATTCCAACTAGCTCAAAACATTTTTTTGGAAATTTACTATTTTTAGCAGTTCTTTGGGTCATAAACTTTCAGGTCCATTTGAGGGCCTAAACGACGTTTTTTTTTGATCGAGCACTTCAATGACCTTTGAAGGCATGATTGAGCCCCCAAAATGAAGCTCCTCGTCGATACCTTTCCAACAAATTATCATTCTCCCAAAACAAAGATTATATGCCAAAGTTACACCCCCAAAAAAACTGCTAAAAAGAGTAACTTTCCAAAAAAATGATTAGGTCCTAAACTTTTGTGGGGCCCGTTTTGGCTGTAACTTTGGCATAAAACATAGTGCATGTCCCTGAAAAGGTCCGAGTATAAAAACTTGGGTCTCAATCTCATATCTCTTGAGGAATATTTCTCTCGCACACCCAAGAAACCCTCCATGGTAGAAGAAAAGAAAAACGACAGAGAAAATGATTATATTAATCTGTTGCTTAAGAAAGCTCTCATGCAACAAAGGGATGACATGATGGAGAATTTTTCCCACATCCTTCAATGCCTACCAATAACAGTAGGAATGAATTCATAAAGTCACCACTTTGGAGGCACCTCTCCTTTCAAGGTACAAGTTAATTTTGATATTCTTGTATTTGAAGGTCAGATATATGCAAATGCCCTAGAAAAATGGTTAAATCTACTAGAAGGTTATTTCTATGTTCACAATTTTTATGATATGGAAAATATCACCTTCACATTCCTTAAGGCTCCCCCCCATGTAAAACATTGGTGGGAAACTTACTGGGAGAAAAGTTCCACGGAGGAGTCTGGAATATATGGGGTCGAGCCCACTTGGGATTTTTTTGTGGATGCGGTCAAGGAACAATATTACCGTGTTGGTAGTTATGATGACCAATACATGAGATGGACCACACTGTGACAAGAGAGGGGCTAAACAGTGCTAGAGTTCACACATAATTTCCATACCTTGTGTACCAAGTTGGGTATCAAAGACCCTGAGTGAAATATGGATCCTAAATACCGTGGGGCTCTGCATAGGCACATCCAAATGAAAATGAATATTTTGGATATCTCATCATTGGAAGATGCATATTGATATGTTGTCAAAATCGAGTAGAAATTTAGGCACTAGAACAAATGGGAGTTTGGGTATGAAAATACACAACAACCAAAGTATGGTAAAGACAACCCTAAAAACCAGCCTCCAGAAAACTAGTCCAAGCCACCGGATATTAAGGGTAACAGAAAGACGAAGAAGGACACTAGAAATTGGTGTGATTTCCAAAAAATCCCTTGGCACAACACTGATGAATGTCTCTCAAAATAATCATTGGTGGCTGAGATCAAAGAAAAGGATCCAAACCTTGATTCAAAATCTTATTCAGAAAATAATGGGAGAATACATATCATCGACGCAGACCCCACTCCTACTATCACAGCCACAATCACAGCCACAACAATTCAACTAGAATATCCAGGAGATACTGAATAAGGGGACCACATTTTTCATTCACATATGTGGGTGACGGGGACCCTCTGCATTTATCGTTGATAGTAGAGGCAAGAAGAACCTCATCTTAGTAGAGGTCGTCAATTAGTTGGGATTGTTGATAAATCCACACCCGCAAACATACAACATCCATGTCAGCCAGTAGTGTCACTTTTCATAGGATGTCAATCCCTTCAAGGATGAGGTATTATGTGATGTTTCCCCACTAGATGTGTGTGATGTTCTTTTGGGCTAACCATAAATGTGGAAGCGCCATGTTATTTATGAGTCTCGACCCTATAGTGTCATTATTATTCTGGGGTTCATTACTACAGAATATCGAAGGTAGTTCCAATTACTCTCCCACCTAAATAATTTCACAAGGTAGTATCTCATACTACAAAATTCATCTTCTTCACAATTTTTTCAAAAGGTGAACAAAAGGACACCGCAACAACTGCAACCTTGGTCCAGGCACCTTCTATCCAAAAGAAGCAGGTCGACAAGATTGAAGCAAAGTGAAATGATTCATTCTTCACACATTCATCTCATGTAGCAAGAACGGTTAAAAATTTCCAACCCTTCCAACATCAAGTTCTCAACAACCTTCCACAAGCCAAGCAACACAATGTCTCCAACAAGGAAAGCAACTCACCAAGGTTCAGATTCAGCAAATGCATCCCCCTCTCCCCGGGGAAATCAACTGAATGGAAACCATTTCTTCCTAAGGAGGGAGGATTGATCCAGGAGGATATCGGTGGCCACCCACCTCTTCTAACTAGCTCTAATTTTGTTTTTGGCAAACTACTAATTTTAGCATATTTTTGGGTCCTAAACTTCTGGGGCCATTTTGAGGGCCTAAACAATGTTTTTTTGTGACCAGGAACCTCAGTAATTACCAAAGAAATGATTGATACCCCAAAATAAATCTCCTTGTTGATACCTTTCCAACGAGCTATCGTGCGCCCCAAATGAAGATCGTATGCCAAAGTTACGCCCTCATGAAGTTGATACACCAAAATACCCAAAATGGGGTCCAAAAAACTGTTGGATTTTCATCTTTCGGGGTTAGGGTTTTGGATTTTGTTTATGTTAAATATGTCTTTGGAGCCTCATTGTAATGATTATCTTCTTATGAATGAGTTTATCTGTCACATCTCTTTTAAGAGATAAGCTTCCACCATTCTAGAGAGTCTTTCACTCTGTATATCTATAGTTTTTGTACATTTTGTTCAATAATAGAAATTGTGTATTACTATATCTTTTTGTTTCTGGTTATATCTCTAATATATATCTATTACATTATTGGATATCTAATACATCTATGTACATTTCTTTATTATTTCTCCGCTCTCATTTCATGCAGAAAATCATTTGGAACAAATATGACTCTAGATAAGGGAGGTGATGTGTACTTGGTGTCGACCAACACACAGTCATATCAAGATGTTTGGTTGGTCGACTTAGGAGAATCCTATCATATGAAACCACATAGAGAATGGTTCTGTGAATATGAATGATATAAATGAGGAGATGTGTTCTTGGGGGATGACTAGAAAACCAAAATTGTCGAACGAGGAAGAATTTGATTGATACTGCATGATGGGAGGAGTATAACCCTTCTAGGTGTGCTGCATATTCTAGGTTTGGAAAGAAACCTGATATTCGTCAGTAATATGATTGATGTAGAAGTTCACTCTCTATTTCATAAGGATACATGCAATATGGTCAAAGGTGTGATGGTCTTAATGAAAGGAGTTTTGGATTGGAACCCTATACAAGTTGCTAGGGAATGTCAACTTCCCATGATGGGTGACCACTTGGGAAGTCCTGGTTACTAGGTGTAAGCCCCAGAAGTGATGACTGATGCTATGCGATTTATTTCGTTGGTTTCAATCCCATTTCTTCACCCCTGTAAGCATCACTGGATGCATTGAGTGCTAAGTGGACTATTCAAATCATGAGAATTATTGGTCAATTGTGACTAATACTCATGGATATGGGTCATACATTAATGACTTATACTACACAGTTAATCCCAAAAATAATATCTAATATGTTGCAATGCGGAATCCCCTCTATGCTTAAATAATAAGAGTGAAAGGAGCTCTAATTGCATAGTTCATAAGGCACAATACTTGCTAAGGTTTTGCAAATGGGGTAGCAAGCTAAGTGGGCTTGATTGCGGGGAAAAATCCACAGTTAAGCGCGCTTGAGCCAGAGGCATCTTGGGATGGGTGACCACCCGGGGAGTCCTGGTTACTAGGTGCAAGCCCCGTAAGTGATGATTGATGCTATGCGATTCATTTTGTTGGTTTCAATCCCATTTCTTCACCCCTGTGAGCATCACCGGATGCAATGAGTGCTAAGTGGACTATTCAAATCATGAGAATTATTGGTCAGTTGCGACTAATACTCATGGATATGGGTCATACATTAATGACTTATACTACGCAGTTAATCCTGAAATTAATATCTAATATGTTGCACTGCGGAAGCCTCTCTATGGTTAAATAGTAATGGTGAAGGGAGCTCTAGCTGGGTAGTACATAAGGCACAATACTTGCTAAGGTTTTGAAAATGGGGTAGCAAGCTAAGTGGGCTTTATTGTGGGGAAAAATCCACAGTTAAGTGTGCTTGAGCCAAAGGCGTCTTGGGATGGATGACCACCTAGGAAGTCCTAGTTACTAGGTGCAAGCCCTGGAAGTGATGATTGATGCTATGTGATTCATTTCGTTGGTTTCAATATCATATCTTTACCCCTATGAGGATCACCTGATGCAATGAGTGCTAAGTGGACTATTCAAATCATGAGAATTATTGGTCAGTTGTGACTAATACTCATGGATATGGGATATAGATTAATGACTCACATTATACAATTAATCCCGAAAATAATATCTAATATGTTGCACTGCAGAAGCCCCTATATGCTTAAATAATAAGAGTGAAGGGAGTTCTAACTGGGTAGTTCATAAGCACAATACTTTCTAAGGTTTTTCAAATGGGGTAGAAATCTAAGTGGGATTGATTGTGGGGAAAAATCCACAGTTAAGCGCGCTTGAAAAAGATGCGTCTTGGGATGGGTGACCACCTAGGAAGTCCTGGTTACCAGGTGCAAGCCCCATAAGTGATGATTGATGTTATGCGATTCATTTCATTGGTTTCAATCCCATTTCTTCACCATTGTGAGCATCACCTGATGCAATGAGTGTTAAGTGGACAATTCAAATCATGAGAATTATTGGTCAGTTGCGAATAAAACTCATGCATATGGTTCATAGATTAATGACTTACACTACACAGTTAATCCCCAAAATAACATCATTGTTCTTGAAGATGACTCGAATTCGAATCGACTTGACTCAACTAGGGATGAGTCGATTCAAATCGACTTGAAAATTCATCATCAAGACAAACCAACCATCTTATGGAACGAAAGAATGGAGAACATTGGAGAAATAGGACTTCTATCTATGCATAACAAAGGTATGGTTGAAGATTTTACTGAATGCAATTTAGAAGTTGATTTTCATGAACATTGTGTATATGGAAAAAACAATCGAGAGAGATTCCCATCTGGAGCGACAAGGGAAAATAGGATTCTAGAATTGGTTTGTAGTGATGTGTTTGGCCCTTTTTCGGTGTCTTCACTTGGTGGATCCCTATATTATGTCTCCTTCATATATGGATTTTCCAAGAAGACATGGATATATTTCCTAAGGAAGAAATCAGAGGTTTTCGAGGAATTCAAAGAGTTTAAGCCTCTTGTTGAAAACCAAACATATAAGAAGATTAAGGTGTTGAGAACTGACAACGGTGGTGAATTCCATGGAAAATAATTTGATCATTTCTACAAGAAGTGTGGCATATCATGCCAAAATACCACACCATATACCCCACAACAAAATTCAGTTGCTGAAAGAATGAATAGAACATTGATGGACAAGGCAAGGAGCATGCTTAGTGGTGCTGGGCTCACACAACAATTCTGGGCAGAGACAGTCGACACTACAAAATATTTGGTGAATATTTCTCCTCCTTCAAAACCAGTGGACATGACTCCACATGAGGTATGGTCTGGTAAGAAGCCTTTGGTTTCAAATCTCAAAGTATTTGGTTGTGATTCACTTGTGTATGTTCCCTAGGAAAAGAGGAGAAAGATGGACAAGAAGGTGCTCAAGTGTATTTTCATTGGATACAAAGAAGGACTGAAAGGATATAAGCTTTGGGATCCTTCATCAAGGAAAAAAAGGTACAATCGAGATGTGGTCTTCAGATAATTCAGAAGGAATTCCCAGTTTGAAGTGATGGTTTAAAGAAATAATGATCCATTGAAGGTGTGATTTGAGCTGAGGAATGAAGAAGATGGTTCAAATGATTCAACTGGATTAGATGAAGAGGTGGAACAACTAACCTCGATTGTAAGAAGTTATGGATGAGTAATAAAACCATTCAAAATGTACACTCTGGCTGAATTTCATTTCGCATTTGTGTTAACTTCCACTGACGAGGATCCCAAGTCAATCAGGGAGGCAGTCGACTCAACAAAGGTTAAACTCTAGAAGGATTCCATGGTCGAAAAAATGGAATCCTTGCACAAGAATGATATGTGGGATTTAGTTGAATTTCCTAGTGGAAGAAAGTCTGTCTATAGAAAATGGGTGTTCAAGAAGAATATGAACGCAATAGTTCAACTCGAGAAATTCAAGGCGCGACTAGTAGAGAAAGGATGTTCCCAAGTCGAAAGAGATGAGTTCGATGAGATTTTTTCCTCTGTCACACAATTAAATTCCATTAGATTACTAATGTCTCTAACTGCAACATTTGATTTGGAAATAAAATAGATAGATGTGAAGACAACGTTCCTACATGGGGACTTGGAAGAAGAAATCTACATGAATCAACTTGAAGGATTTGTACTAAGAGGAAAGAAAGATTTGGTGTGCGGGTTGAAAAGATCCCTTTATGGTATAAAGCAATCACCAAGGATGTGGTACCAAAATTTGGACACATACATCCTTGGTTTGAGATTTATGAGAAGAAAAGATGATCACTGTATATATTCCAAAGAAGAAGGTGGTTGTTTCATATATGTATCATTGTATGTCGAAAACATGTTGTTGATTAGAAACAACATGAATGTAATAAAGGAGGTGAAGAAGTAGCTATCCTCTAAGTTCGACACTAAGGATCTAGGTGCAAAAAACTTCATTCTGGGAATCGAGATAAAAACAGATCGAGTAGCTAGGAAGCTCTAGTTGAACCAAAAGAAGTATATTGAAACAATTTTGAAACATTTCAACATGCAGGATTGCAAACTTGTGAAGGTGTCAATTCCTATGGGAGCAAGGCTAACAACTGAACAGTGTCTGAAGACACGTGAAGAAATAGGGGACATAGAAGATGTTCCCTATGCAAGTTTTGTTGGTAGTCTAATGTATGAGATGGTATACACTCGACCAAACTTTTCCCATGCAGTGGAAGTGTTGAGAAGATACAATTCAACACGTGGAAAGGAGCACTGGACAACTGTCAAAATAGTATTCAGGTATTTGTGTGGTACAAAAGACTATTCTATATGCTATCAAGGAAAACCTAGAGGTGACAGTGAAGTAGATGCACATGGATTTGTCGACGCCGACTGGGTTGGAGATTTGGATCGATGAAGGTCGACCAATGGATATGTGTTCAAGATGTTTGGTGGAGCAATCAAATGGATGAGTAAGTGACAGACGGTGATAGCCTTGTCAACAAAATAAGATGAATACATGGTAGCCACTCATGGAAGAAAAGAAGAAATATGGCTTCAAAGGTTGTGTTCAGTAATCAGGCTTAAGCATAGAGCTATGAAGATAATTTGCGAAATTCAAAGCGCAGTATTTTTGGCAAAGAACCCAACTTATCATTCCAAGACTAAGCATATTGATGTACAATACCATTTCGTGAGAGACATGGTGAAAAACAACAAGATGCTGCTGGAGAAAGTAGACACGTTGGAAAACATAATAGACTCTTTGACCAAGTCTGTGAGTTTTGTGAATTTCTCTTGGTGCAGAGAGGTAATGGGAATTACTGCCTTGGGTGTGTGAACATAATTTGAGGAATCTTTCGATTTCAGTAAAGAAGACATCAATTGGGAGTTTTTTGGGTTGTTATATTATTTGTAGTGAAAGTGGAAGGTCGAGGTGGATCGACCATGCAAATTCAAAGTCAAAGTAATCGACAGGAAGTCGAAGAGGTCAACCGACAAGAGGTCGACAGGCGGTTGTGTGGAAACCGACTGAAGACCGAATGAAGGTCAACTGATAGTTGACTGGTAATCCGACTTGGTAGTCGACTGTAACAGAATCTCGAGATTTGCAAGGCATAGACTTCGATAAAATGACAAGTATTGGGGTGGGTATGAACAAAAAGTACAAGGCACAAGTTTCAATATCTAGGTTGGTATTGAGTCAAAAACCATAGAAAAACTATATTTTCCAATTGTAACAAATGGAAGTAGGGTTAAGGATAATTTCTCATGTTAATGTTTTGTTTGAAGACCCCAAGGAAAACCACTACCATATATAACAAGTTAAGAGGCTTATAGTCTAATGAAAAATGGATAATCATAATATCAACAACATAAACCATGTGTAGTAAGGAGGTCACAACATCTAAGACATCAACCAAAATACCATGCCAAATGGAAAGTTGAAGAATGTAACTTGAATGCATGAGGTATAATCAATGAATGAGAGTGAGGGTGGCCATGAAGGGATGTTAAAAATGAGTTGGTTATTCACAAAGGTTGATCCAAGTGGCTAGAAAATAATTTAATTATGAAACCCATAGCAAACATCCCATGGAATATAACCATAACAATTCAAAAAATATTAATAAACATTGTTTTAACGAAATTCAGATTGAGTATGAATGAAAATGAGTGAATGAGCTAAGGTTGGTTAGATCCCATGATATACCACTACTCAAAAATTAAATAGAGGGTTTGAACATCAAAATTAAGGGAGACACTTGGGCATGACCAAGGGTAAAAGAGGGGTAAAAGAGTGGATAAAATAAGGAATTCACAAAAGGGTAAATAAAATCAAAGCTCAAGACTTAGTATAACAATAATCCAAAAACACAACTATTATAGCAAGTTTATCATAAAAGTTTACCTTAAAATATTTCATAAGATTTTAATCTGAGCTCCAATCCAGCTATAATTTTAAGGATGAGAATTTATCTTAAAATGTAAAAATCTTGGTGAATCTTACAAGTCTTTAATATGCAAACTATAATATGTTTGACAATATTTTTGAAAAAATATTCAAATTTATAAGGATCTTATATAGTTTCTATAAAATTTGGTGATTTTTAAGATAAAATAATTTTATCTTATAGAATTTGGGTGAATCATTTTTAGAAAAAATGGAAATTGATGAATCTTTTTTGGGGAAAAAACATGGAAAAATAGCTCATGAGCGAAATTTAACCCCTAAAATTTTCCTTTCTCCAAACTCAAGTCCAACAACCTAGAACCTTTTCCAAACAACAAATGGGAAGAAAGATTGGGATTACATTCTAAAAAGACAAGAGGGCTTAAATGTAGCCTAGAGTTCATTACCAAGTACAAGTAAGGTGTAATTATAAAGCAATTTCTAGGGCCAAGATCGAGGCACCCAATGAAACTAAGACGAAAATTTTAAAGCTTGCATGGAGGTAGGGACATGTCTTTAAATTACGTAACCAAACTAGAACCACTCGACACAGATCCACCGACTATATCAAATAACCCTTAATAACCAAATTCATGTTATGTTAAATGCCAAGGTGGGGTACATAGTACAAGAAGCCAAGTGATCATTATATGATTGGACCAAATATCTCTTAAACATCGATAATGATGTGATCATTAATCATTCCAATATTTAATGGCATGCACCCTCACACTAATTCAAAAATATTATTCCAATATTCACTTGAATGTTAGCGAGGTGAACAACTTTATAATGAAACATCACATGAAAAAAGGAACAACCTCCCATCAACCTTATAATGAAGCATATACACCACCATAACCAAGTAACATATGCCCAAAAGGAATTAATTCATTGACATATTCATTTAAAACCATAACCAAGTAACATATGCCTCTTTACTAAGGTTATGTCTATATTTATAGATCATATCAAGTTATTTTTAGTTATTTAAGCTTGTAGTAATATTGGCATCCATCATTATTTGTAGAAGTACACACAAAACAATATGTTTGTTAAATATTTCTCTCATTATAAACCCTTCCTAAAATGCTTGAGTCTCAAAGCATAGTAAAAATTGATGAAGTATAAAAGAAGTATAATGTCATAATGCATTTTTGAATATCTAACTATTTTCATTAAAATATGTGAATAATCTCTAGTATGAAAAGGAGGGATAAAGGGAGGGCATTTTATAGAAGGCATTTTTTTTAATGGATTAGAGAATTTTTTTTTCACACTAGACCTGTTGATATTTTGATGTAACTACGGAAGATATTCTTTTGTATTTGTATTGGTCAAACCTCGAGAAGGTTATTCTAATCTTATTGTATAAATCGTCTAAAAAGAAATTATTATTTTATTGTTATCCTTATTGTAAAAGTCATAACAACCCCTCTTAGGGTTCTGTCTTTTTGAGAGTCAATTATGTGTATAAACAGAGGTTGAGTTCCTGTCATTTGTACACACACACAACTTGCCTTCTCTTGTGTATATGGAACATAGCAAGGAAGGTCTAGTGCAAGAGGTCTTGGTTTCTTGGTCTTGGTCTATTTGTGGAGAGCTGTGACGTGACATTGTACTGGTTGAAGGAAGTCTATACTGAAGAATTGGTTTTTGGGTTTTCTCCCCCACGAGGGTTTCCCAGGATATATCTTATGTTCTGTGATTGTTTATCTTCTAGTGATCCTATTACATGAAATTGTTAATGAATGTTAAAGAAGATAACTGCAACTTCTAAAATTCTAACATGGTATAAGAGTAGGCCTAAATAGAATACAATTCATAGATGTAGAAGACAAAAAGATCTATTTTTCTTGATAGGAGTGGTTTCTAGAAAAAACAATACCACCAACAACTGCGCCCTAGTGGAGCGCATCTTTTTCGTGGATCAGATCTTCAAAATCCAAAATTTGTGATTTACGAGAAAGATGACTACTGGAACCAAGATTGATGAGAAGCTGGAGGGATATGAAAAATTCAGAGCATGGAGGTATAGAGTATCCCTCCTCCTAGAATAACATGATCTAGATAAGTTCATTAAAGAAGAGGTTTCAGAACCAGAGGGAGATGAGGCTAAATCAAAGCACAAGAATGATATGGTCAAAGAAAAGAGGATTATTGCAGAATCCATTAAGGACCATCTTATTCATCACATATCTTCATTACCCACTCCAAAATAAATTATGGATTCCTTAACCTAACTATTTGAAGGAAACAATATCAACCGAAGAATGACCTTGAGAACTCAGCTAAAGAATGCGAGGCTGCATAATTCAGAAACCATCCACTCTTACTTCTCAAGAGTGAACCAGCTCAATGAGCAGATAGAATCCATTGGTGATACAATGAATGGAGAAGAAATGGTGATGACCACCTTGAATGGCCTCCCAAGGTCATGGGATACAATTATTCAAGGGATATGCTCAAGAAGGAAGCTACCCAAGTTTAGTAGGCTATGGGAAGATTGAAACCAAGAAGAATCAAGGAAGAAAACAAGAGAAGAGAAAATAACAAATGATGATCAAGCCCTAGCCACCCACACCAAGAAAGGAAAGAGAAATAAAGAACCCTCCTCAACCAAGAAGTTTCAGAAGGGCCGAAGAAATAACCTAAATATCAGATGTTTCTATTGTCATAAAATGGGACACATTGCTAGAAATTGTTCCCTCATTCAGAGACCAAGGGAAAATAAAGGAGGTAAAAGGAATCATGTTCATACAACTGAATATGATGAGCCATCCAAGAATGTTGCAAAGTAATATGAAGCAAGTGATTATGAGTATGTTCTTATCTCATCCCTTACAAGAACCGTGACTCATGGAAGTGACATTTGACTGATGGACAGTGGTGCTTCCAAGAACATGACAGGTTATAAAGACTCCTTGTCTAACCTTACTCATAAGGATTCACCGCACAAGGTGAAATTGGGAGATGACTATAAATATCCAATCAAAGGAGTAGGAGAAGCCTCCTACAAGTTAAACTCGAGAAAGCCAATGAAGATGAAGGAAGTTCTCTATGTTCTAGGATTGAAGAAGAACCTTCTCTCGATTTTAGCATTGGATGAGAAGTGTTATAAAGTTTCATTTGTTGATGGACAAGTTCTTATGTGGCCTAGAGGGAAGAATTTTGATGATGTTGTGGTGATTGGAGTTCAAGAGGGAGGAGTCTACAAATTGCAAATTCAACATTAATTCATGACACTACGAATCACAGTGAATTATGGCATAGGATATTTTCTCACCTACATTACAGGGCCCTACCGAGTGTGAGCAATATGGTGATGGGACTACCAAAGATCTAGGAAAAAATAGACGACGTGTGCAAAGGTTGTGCACAATAAAATAATGTGAAGCACTCCTTTCCCAAAAGTAATAACAGAGCCAAAAGATTATTGGACATCATGCACTTGGATGTGTGTGGACCGATGTTAGCAAATTCACTGAGTGGGTAAGTATATTATGTGTCTTTTATTGATGATTATTCACGTAAAACTTGGATCTATTTGTTGAAGGAAAATAATGAAGTGTTTGAAAAATTCAAAGAATTTAAGGGAGTGGTAGAAAAATTGACAGAGCGGAAGATAAAGACCTTGTGATAAGATAATGGAGGAGAATTCATGTCAGAGGAATTCAAAGAATATTTAAAGGAAGCTGGGATTAAGAGGGATCTTTGTACTCCCTACAATCCTCAGCAGAGTGGAGTAGCAAAAAGGAAGAATCAGACGATCATGGAAGTAGTGAAGGATATGATCCATGATCAATATATACCTATGCATCTATGGGAAGAAGCAACAAATAAAGCAGTTTACATGCAGAACAAAAGTCCCCACAAAGTACTTGAAAACAAGACACCAGAGGAGATGTTTTCAGGAGAGAAGCCAGAAGTCATCTGTTAGGCTCCAACCTACTGATGTAAATTAGAGTGCAAATGATTGTCAATCCGGTGTTTGTAAGACTTAGAGGTACATCCAAAATATATGGATTTAGAGATAAATTTTATTCTTTCAATGGAAATAAACCAAAACCTATTCTAAGAGATGAATATGGAGGAGATGCTAAGCTTCTGTTTAGAAGTCTTTTTCATAGATCTCACGACAGTAATCAACAAATGTTTCCTAAAGAGCATTTGATCAACAGTAAACATTCAAAGAGACATTCAAAAATTAGCTCAGAAGCTTGTCAATGCTAGAAAGACAAAACTCTTGTTCAAGAGATGCATTCATTGTTTTCTTTCATTCATTATCAATCTTCACCAATTCTTGTTAAATCGAAAGTACTAAAAGCGTAAATAACTCAATAAGCATTCATGATCATCCTAATGCTTGAAAGAAAACTACACATTGAATTCTTATTCAAGTAATCATTCACAACATGAGTAAGGCTTTGAAACATTAAGCATATTACTAAATATGGAATTCATCTAACTATAGCAAAGATATGAATAAAACTCATCTATAGCAAGATCTGATCTAAAATATGTATCAAAGATTACTTGAAAATAACATAAAGGAAGAGTGTACTAGTTTGGCAAAGGGGGCCCTCCAATGCTTCACTTGTACACTTGAGTCGTCTCAGCTAAGAAGGAACTTCCAGCAGTATTCACATCACCATATCATAAACATCATCAAGAACAACACACAAAACTGATCTCAAGATTGCAAATTCAAAGTTTTCTTCATTCACATAAGGGATTGTCATACTAGTCTATGTCTTAGAGTATTTATACAAGAGTTTTGAAACTAATAATGCTAATAAATCTCCTAATGATCATGATCAGATCCATAAAATATGTTAGGAAGGTCGAATACCCCCTTCAGATCCATAAAATATGAACAAATCCCAAGAAAATTTAAAATTGTCCATGATTTTATGCTAAAACAGGGTATTTTCTGCTAAAGTGGCCCTGTTTGACCAGCATTGACCAGACACTTGGAAAGCTCAGATCTCAAAGATGATAGGTAATCATCCATCCTTGTACATCAAGGATCATGACCCAAGTCTCAGATTTTTCCCAGCTATCCTGAAAGTACACGAACCTAGGAGCAATTACGAGATTTAGTCAAATCCTGTAATTTCTTATAAATTTTTAATTTTAATGCCAAAAATTCGAAAATTCAATTCTTAAGATAAAGAATGATAAATGTACCTTGCATAAGCTATTTTATGGAAAATATGGAATAATATGAAGGCAAAATGGATGGTTTTGGAGGAAAAAGTATAGTTTATAGAGTGAAAAGAAGCATAAAAATGTACTCAACATCATCCATCTGAGGATATTTGGTTGCCTCGTATTCATGGATGTCCCCAAGGAAAAGAGGGAAAAAATTGATCCATCCAAAAATAATGACATATTTATTGGTTACAATGATACAAAAAAAGACATACAAGATATATATTCCTAGTCACCGGAAAGTTGAGATTAGTCGAGATGTCACCTTCGATGAGAGTACAAATTTAATCAAATCAAAACATGAACGTGAAAAAGAGGTTCATGAGGAGGAGAATGAAGTTACTAGAGTTCCAGAGGCAGAAGCAGTTGAACCATAGGAAGTCATTCATGAGGATAATGATATGGCAGAACCTCATAGGGAAACAAAGATGCATTCTTGCAATAGAAGACCAACTTGGGCACAGGAGCTCATCATAGATGAAGAAAGATATGGTGCCCCGGAAAATTATCTCGGGGAAATTAATAAGTCGAAACCATATTCAAACTATGTGGTATGTTTTTGTGATATCATGGATGTAGAACTGTCCAGATATGAAAAGGCTACATAAAAGAGGGTATGAAAGGATTCCATGGGGGGGGGGGGATATCAGTCCATAGTAAAGAATGATGTCTGGGATGTGGTCCCCAAATTGAAGGAGAAATCAATAGTAAGTTCAAAATGGATCTACAAGACGAAACATGAAGCTGATGGAAGTATTGAAAAGTATAAGGCTAGATTTGTGTCTCGGGCATTCTCTCAGAAGGAGGGAATTGACTGTGAGGAGACATTTTCTCTCATGGCAAGATATACCTCGATCAATTCTATAATTTCATTGGTCGCAATAATGAAATGGAAGGTGCATCATATGTATTTGAAGACAACCTTATTGAATGGTGAAATAAAAGAGGAAGTATATGTGGAGAAACCACAAGGGTTTGAGGTACATGACAGGGAGACACATGCGTGTATATTGAAGAAGGATTTATATGGATTAAAGCAGGCACCTAGAGCATGGTATGGCTACCCATAGGCCATGGATGCATTGTATGTGAATTCACAGGGGTTCACATAATGAGGTACATATGCATTGTGTGGTAGTGGATGTGATGGTGACATATTAAAGTTATTTGAGAGCTACCCATAAGCCTTGGATGCATTGGTTGTGAAGTCATGTTGTACTCTAGATATCCGATGATGTATAGATTCATATGTTCAACAGTCAATGGTCATGAGCTCGTGTGGAAACACATAATACCTTCTTAGTTAAGATGGAGTGTTGACATTTTGATGTAACTATGAAATATATTCTTTTGTATTTGTATTGGTCAAACCTCAATAAGGTTATTGTAATCTTATTGTATAAATCAGATCAAAAGAAATTATTATTTTATTGTTATCCTTCTTGTAAAAGTCAAAACAACCCCTCTTAGGGTTGCGTCTTTTCGGGAATCAATTATGTGTATAAATAGATGTTGAGTTCTTCTACACACACACACAACTCACCTTCTCTTGTGTATTTGGAGCATAGCAAAGAAGGTCTAGTGCAAGAGGTCTTGGTTTCTTGGTCTTTGGTATCTTGTTCTTGGTCTATTTCTGGAGATCTATACTGTGACATTGTACTGGTTCAAGGAAATCTATACTGGAGAATTGGTTATTGGGTTTTCTCTGCCACGAGGGTTTCCCAAGATATATCTTGTGTTCTGTGCTTGTTTATCTTTCAATGATCTTATTACATGCAATTTTTAATGAATGTTAAAGAAGATAATTGTAACTTCTAAAATTCTAACAAGACCAACATGTGAAGGTCATCAAGATAGGATAAATATGACGACCACAATTTCATTGTTGAGGATTGGACTTTCCATCGAATATTTTATGTAGGTTTGAACAATTTCTCAGAAGGATACTTAGTTGAATTTGAGTCCAATTATTATGCACAATGTATGTCTACAAAATACCAATACAGTTTCATTGTGGAGGAAAACATGCATGCATTAAATTAAATGCAAGTATTTTTTAATTAGAGATTTTAGTTGTTAAACTCGAAATATTCCTGAGAGGTAGCACATAGTTGAATACGATGATTATGCACAATGTATTTCTGTAAAATGATAATATAGTTTTAATGGTTGAGGAACACATGCGTGCATTAAATGCAAGTATTTTTGAATTAGAGATTCTAGCTTCATTTGTGGGCTTATTTGTTATCTCTTTATGGCCTAGCTAGTGAACCCTAAGTGAATGGATAAACGGCTGTTAGGTGGTGATGACTTAATCCAACTCTTTTTTAAGGAAGTGGCTACCTTCATTAACTACATTGGTGTTAGAAAAATAGGACCGTGGAGCAATAAAATAAAACAAATGTGGGAATAAAATACAGAAGATACACAATACAATAGAGACACAGATATACGTGGTTCACCCAGTGTGGGATACGTTCACCAGAGAAATTGCCAGGTCCTTCCTTTATTATTATCCAACAAATGAAGGGATACAACCTACAACAAACCCATTGTAACTTCCTCTTCTTTCTCTCACAATCTCCTATCTCAGAATACAATATTTTCCATAATGCATAGCCACAATACATTTCCCTCATAACAGAGGGTTTCCTTCTAGGGAAAAAAACCCTAACATAATTTCTACTGTTAGATCTGCGACCTTATAATGAACAATCTAGATTTACAATGAAATTACAATATACATCTACAAGGCAATTTTTCCTTCGAGGGCTTCACCCTCGAACCCTGATTGTGGACCCACTTGCCCCCAGACCCCCCAGCTGGGGGGATAGCCCCCTCAAACCCCGAAGAGGGGGTAACCCCCCTCTGCACTCCCCCATGTGGAAGAGTGTACATACTTCTGGGGTGTAAATACTTCATGGGGTATAAAAACGGCTAAAAACAAAAGACCTATGAATTAGGAAGATAATCAGGCTCCACAACCAACAATCTCCCCCCTA
>JASDQU011246530.1:66877-79509 GCA_032191745.1 Picea mariana | reverse complement strand
GTACTTGTGGGTAACGTTGTCAGCTTTGGTCACCATGCCAAGGAAGTGTCCCCTGGTTAGTTATTGAATGAAAATAAAATAAGAAGAAAATCAAATAAAATAATAAAGCAAGAAAAAGAATAAAGGCAAGAATGGGCTTGGAAAAAATGCATCCATGATAGGTATAGCTCGCCTTCTACAAAGGCACCAACAGGTAACACTTATGCACCCTTGGCCCTCACTGTACCTCATGTTTGGACATCCCCTAGCCACATCACCTCACTTCCATGGCCTTGACGAGATCTTCCTGGAAACTTTCCTTTTCTTGTGGACACTAGCCCAATAGGATGCCTTGTCCTTTTCTCCAATCTTATATTGCAGGTTTTTGTAATGTCTTTGAGCTATTGACTGATCTACTAGGGTTTTTATGCATATGTTTAATAATATTGATGATGAGATGTGATTGAAATTGCTATGATCCCTGTGAATGATGATCCCATGGAGGGTGTAGCTTTTGATGTGCAGGACCATGCCCGACGGACAGGTACCATTTGGACCAGTACACATGGGGAGATGACCAGTTCAAACCTCCATGGGGCTGAAGAGCCCACCATATGGATGATGAAACCCCATCAGGGGACAAAGACAGGATGGAGATGGATCAGGGCCTTTGCACCAGAGATGAAGAGGACATTCCATCAGGGGCACTTTGGCTGAGCTGAACCTATGGGGAATCACCCACTTGCAGTGCAACGTTGGCTCCAGATGACCCAAGACATCACCAGGAGGCTTATGATGTCATCATGAGCATATGGCAGATGGATAGGGTGGTTTGCATGTGTGGCAGTTTGGAAGAGCCCAAGGAGGGCTAACGTTTGGCTTCTGGATGCTGCACTGGCCCTAGAAAGTGCTAATATCTCCCTCAGAGGGGCTTGACGTCTCACCTTTTGCTTGATTGGGGATTTTATTTAGCATTTAATGTAAAAACAATATGATTTTGACATTATGGACTTGTCGACCTTTTTATGACCTAAAAAGTAAAATTAGGTCATTGATACACTATATATTTTGGGTTTTGACTCTCATTTTGATCATCAATTTTCACTCACTCATAGTGAGGTTTGATTTTTAGCGCCCTATTGGGGTTTCTTGCTGAACTAGTGATGCGCACTTGTTGAAGGAAGAGAGTTTTGGAATTTATGGTGTTTTTCTTGAATGAAGGTGTTACAACTAGGTTTTGCATGGTCATTTGTTCATGAATTGTAAGTGTTTTTTCTGCAAAACTTCTTATTGAGTGGTTGTAGTTTAAATTTCTTGCATATTGCTTATAAATTTGCTGAATCAAAACCCTAGGTGACAAGCACACAAGTAGGTCCTTGTCTCATGTCCCCTGATAGAAAAACCTTCAGCCATTGAAAGAGAGGAAGAGAACCTAGCCATAACTACACTCCTTGTTTCTCTTTCCCCTGTGCTAGCCGTACCTTTTAGAATCCAAGAGAAGGAAGACATCCTAGGCCTAAGTTATCTACACCTAGGGCTGTTTTTCCTTTAGGGTTTGAAGAAAGAGCCTGGCCACAGAAACACTCTCCCTCTTTAAGCCTTCTCATCTTGATTTTGTGCTTCATCTGAGCTAGCTGTTTGCCAAGAAGGAGGAGAGAGCACGAGGCCTTGATTTTGCAACACCGGAGTGAGCCTCTCTCCCCTAGGGTTCTATCTTTGAGGCCTTGCTTTAGTAGCACCTTGAAACTTTTCCCTCTAGTATTTTGAAATCTCATCTCCTTCAACCTGTGTGTCCTTCACTTATTGACTCCATTCTACCCTAAGGCACTAATCCCAAGACCTCCAACGTTGAAGTAGAATTGAATCCAAGCACTCTCAAACCTTTTGAAATTGAAACCCTAACTATACTAACCTTAGCCTAGACTAACCTACTAACCCTAAGTTGCTGATGTCATCTTTGAATATTTCATCTTTATTGCAGCAACGTTTTACTTTATGAGCAATTGAATGGTTGTTGAAGGCATTAATTGAGTTAAGAAGTGATTTTTTATATTAAATGCTCTATCCTTCTAATATTTATTGATGAAGTGACATTATTTCCATTGCTATTTGTAAACATTGACTTCGTCAACATTTACTTTTAACTTGTTCATATTGAATATCAGATAGTCTTTAATGCATATGAAGTTCTAACCAAAGCCTGCATATATCAAGTTTTTTGTTGCTTTGTTCTCAAGCAGGGATCCTACTTGGTTGTCTTTATTGGCTATAAGCTAAACTATCTGCTTTGGTGGTGATCTGTGAAGGGGAAAACTTGTCGTTTTCTGATCATCATTTAAAGCCTCTTCAAATCCCCAAGTCACCGTAGATGTCTCCCCTAGGCCTAAACTCCCTGAAGAGAAAGAACCTACCCATCGTGGTGACATTGGGTGGGATAGGTTCCTGTTACACCAGTTTGTCCTTCTACCTTATAACCTTTACTCCTAGCTACAAACTGTGTGATAACATTTTGGCGCCGTTTCCAGGGAACACTGAGTCAATTCTCCTCAGATGACACTTTTCGGTAACCTTTGCCTCTAGATCCTTTATCTTACAAGCTTACCTGGAGACTCCACTAGGGTGTTTTCCCTATTTCTTTGATAGTTTCAAGAAAACTATCTGGCGACTCCACTGATGAAGAATCCAACAATGACTTCACAATGGGATCTCGGGAAATATGAACCTTTAGACATGAGAAAAATCCCAGGATACCCACGACAAATGCCCTTGGTGTCCGAAATATTTCTCCCTAGATTCACTGGTAGTGATGGGGAAAGAGATGACTTTCATATGAATGAATTTTACTCTTATTTTGGACTCCATCCTGTCGATGATGATGCCGAAGATGTAGTGATGAAATTTTTTCCCACCACTCTTCACGGCAATGCTAAAATATGGTATGATGATCTTCCCGATGCTAGCATCACCTCCTAAGAGACTAAGAGACATCTCAGTATTGCTAAAATGATTCGAGCATATAAAACAAGATGAGAATGAAACCCTATTTGACTTTGAGAGTAGGTTTGAGGGCACTCTATGTTAGATTCCTAGAAGCCATCGTCGTAAAGACAAGTATATTTTCCATCTCTATACCCATGCGGTCCTGGCTCACCTAGGCTTTCCCCTCAGTAAAAATGGGCCCAAGGACGCTCGATGAAGCTTACGACATGGCTACAAGAATTGAATGAAACATCTCCTTATCCAGGATAAAAGACCTCTTCACCTGAGGTACTCTTAGTATGGAAAGTTTGTTTTCCCATGAAAAATTCATTGATGATTTCCAGGAAGAAGGGGAACAAACCATCATTCAACAAGGGATTGCTGAAGACATGGCTGAGGAGATGGAACCCAAGCAAAATTATGAAGTATCAACCTATGCCCCTTGCTCTGATGAAGCAATCCAAGAGTCTGTTTCTACTGGACGACAAAAGGATGATGAGGTTAGTTGCTTTCCTTTTCAGGATTCCAGTGACACCTTGTTCCATGATTCAGAAAATGAAGGAGAAATGGAGGCCTTGAACAAAATGAATATTCCTTGCTGTACAATCAAAGACAAAGAAGCAGTCCCTGAAGACGAAAAAATTACGCATGTTGAAAACACCAAAGTCCTCGAAGCTCCTGCACAAGGAGAAACAGTAAGTTTCCCTCCTCCCCAAGATTTTGATGATTCTCTAGTTTATGATGGGGGAGATAAGGAGGAAATAAATGTTTCCTTGAATTTTTCAAAACCCACATGTTATGACACAAATAGTGACATAGTTGATAAAATTGATGATTTCATATGTGTTGGGAGATGTAGGTTGGATATAGTTGGTTATGAAATGGATCCCATATATGAAATTGAGAGTCATTGCCAAGTGTTTCCTTTAGAATTGTCACAACAGATTACTCTTGATCAATGGCAGTAAGGAAATGAGATTTTTACTCGTATTCTTCAAACACCCAAGGATGACCTAGTACCTTGTTTTCATGATGATTTTCAGTCTTACCTTGAGGGTTTTAATGAGTACCCCTCTGAGCACTTGGATTATCTTCATGAATATGATTATCAACCACCACCATGCTCAGGTCTTGATAAGAGTAAGGACCTTCTTGGCTTAAAGGAGGATCCTTGTGACGAATTTCCCTAGCCACCTCCGATTACTTCACCTTTTTATGTTTCTATAGGTGTGGTTGGGAAGTATGTTTTTGATTTTGAGTTTCCTTTGGGGAAAACCCTAGAGTCCAAGGGTTGTTTGAATATTACAAGCTTGAGTTTATCATATCAGTTTTTCAAATTTCCCTTGGGAATTTTCCAGTCCTCTGATACATCCTTGTCAATCCCTTCCCAGTCTTCAAAGTGTGAGAACGTCATAGGTAGCCAATTTGAAGACCTTTTGAGTCAGTGTTATGAACCTTGGTCTTTTCATGACCCTTTCCAGAGGTGGATTGAATGCTTTCCTTAGAGATGGACTTGGCAATATTTTATCCCTCCCACCTGCCTCCATGAGTTAGACTTTATGATTTCCGATGATATGATATATCCTCTAACCCATGTCATTTTTGTGCTTGATTTGTCACTGTTCTGGTTTATTATGAAGCACAAAGGTAGGTATTGTGGGACATTGTTGGATTGGATTCACTAGTTGTTTGACTACACCCAACATCCAACCAACAGGTTAGTACAGGTAAGTAGTTTTCTTTACACCATTGATTTCTTTCTTTCAGTCTATATATATCTATATGTATGATGGGGTGGCATTACCACCCCATTTTTGTTACTGATGCTTCTTTTGAGATTGAGCAGGTCTGTAGGTTATGCCATAGATGTTGAGTTTATCATGTGCTCTATGGTGAGCACATGTCCCCGAGTTGGATCCAGATGTTATCCCCACTTTTTAGGGATAACTAGCAGATCATGTCTCGAGGCCCACAGGTCCTAGACATGGAGTACCGAGAGAAGGATTGACCTGAAAATCTCCCTAGAGGGCCCACCTTTTCTTCATTCATCATCTTTGTCTTTTCAGCAACAACAACATCCATCACCATCGGCTTGAGCCTATATCAGAAGAGGTTCTTGCTCCATGAGGTAATTGGTCCAGGTACCATGGTATGTGTCACTTTTGATCATTGAAACCTTTAAATATATTCATAAGAATCCTTTTATCTCTAACAACTACTTGGATGTTACATTAGCCCACTTGACCATGCTTGGGGAAATTGACAGGGTGTCCTAGCAAGCTTGTGCCCATAGGTGTTGGTTTTCCACTGGGGGAATTCTGAAAAGCCTTCGTCCACTCCCATCATAGCACCACTGTTTCATCTTATCTCCCACTCATTTATCCCATTCCCCTTGTCTGGGCTTTGGTTTGACCTATTTGTAGGGTTGCATCTTATCTCATGGGAAGAAGGGGCTAAATTCCCAGAAGGTAAAAGAAGCTGGTAAAAGATAAAAGCCTAGAAATGAAACCTCGAGATGCGTCGCGTAGGGATCCCCGAGAAGGCAGTAAAAAGCCTCTCAGCAAGAAAAAAGAGGGACCTGGAAAATAAAACAACAAGACCTAATCAAAGGATAGGGGGTCTCATAATGAGCCAGCCTATTAGGTCCATGGGTGCCTAGCAGTATGACATTGCCACCATCTGGTTACCACGCCAGGGCATTGACCTTTGGTTGCATGGCCAAGGGAAAGAAGGACTCATCATGAGCCAACCTTCTCATCTCTATGAAAGTAATTGTGGGTAATGCTGTTAGCTTTGGTCACCATGCCAAGGCAGTGTCCCTTGGTTAGTTCTTGAATGAAAATAATAATAGGAAGAAAAGAAAAGAAAATAATAAAGAAAGAAAAAGAATAAAGGAAAGAATGGGCTTGGAAAAAATGCATCCATGACAGGTACAACTCTCCTTCTACAAAGGCACCCACAGGTAACACTTATGCACCCTTGGCCCTCACTGCACCTCATGTTTGGACATCCCCTAGCCACATCACCTCACTTACATGGCTTGGATGAGTTCTTCTTGGAAATTTTCCTTTTCTTGTGGACACTAGCCCAATAAGACGCCTTGTCCTTTTCTCCAATCTTGTATTGCAGGTTTTTGTAATGTCTTTGAGCTATTGAATGATGTACTAGGGTTTTTATGCATATGTTTAATAATATTGATGATGAGATGTGATTGAAATTGCTATGATCCATGTGACTGATGAGCCCATGGAGGGTGTAGCATTTGATGTGCAGGACCATGCCCGACAGACAGGTACCATTTGGACCAGTACACATGGGGAGATGACCAGTTTAGACCTCCATGGGGCTGAAGAGCCCACTAGATGGATGCTGAGACCCCAACAGGGGGCAGAGATAGGATGGAGATGGATCAGGGCCTTTGCACGAGAGATGAAGAGGACGTTCCATCAGGGGCACTTTGGCTAAGTTGAACCTATGGGGATTGACCCACTTGCAGTGGAACGTTGGCTCCAGATGACCCAGGACGTCACCATGAGGCTTATGATGTCATCATGAGCATATGGTAGATGGAAAGGGTGGTTGGCATGTGTGGCAGTTTGGAAGAGCCCAAGGAGCGCTAACATTTGGCTTCTGGATGTTGCACTGGCCCTAGAAATGGCTAACGTCTCCCTAAGAGGGGATTGACGTCTCACCTTTTGGTTGATTGTGGATTTTATTTAGCATTTAATGTAAAAACAATATGATTTTGACATTATGGCCTTGTCTTCCTGTTTATGACCTAAAAAGTAAAATTAGGTCATTGATACACTATATATTGAGGGTTTTGACTCTCATTTTGATCATCAATTTTCACTCACTCATAGTGAGGTCTAATTTTTAGTGCCCTATTGGGGTTTTTGGCTGAAATAGTGATGCACACTTGTTGAAGGAAGAGATTTTTGGCATTTATGGTGTTTTTATTGAAGGAAGGTGTTACAACTAGGGTTTGCATGTTCATTTCTTTTTGAATTGTAAGTGTTGTTTCTGCAAAACTTCTTATTGAATGGCTGTAGTTTAAATTTCTTGCATATTGCATATAAATTTGCTGAATCAAAACCCTAGGTGACAAGCACACAAGTAGGTCCTTGTCTCATGTCCCCTGATAGAAAAACATTCAGCCATTGAAAGAGAGGAAGAGAGCCTAGCCGTAGCTACACTCCTTATTTCTCTTTCCCCTGTGCTAGTCGTACCTTTTAGAATCCAAGAGAAGGAAGACGTCCTAGGCCTAGGTTATCTACACCTAGGGCTGTTTTTCCTTTAGGGTTTGAAGAAAGAGCCTTGCCTCAACAACACTCTCCCTCTTTAAGCCTTCTCGTCTTGATTTGTGCTTCATTTGAGGTAGCCATTTGCCGAGAAGGAGGAGAGAACACTAGGCCTTGCTTTTGAAACACCAGAGTGAGCCTCTCTCCCCTAGGGTTCTGTCTTTGAGGCCCTGCTTTAGCAACACCTTAAAACTTTGCCCTCTAGTATTTTGAAATCTCGTCTCCTTCAACCTGTGCATCCTTCACTTATTGACTCCGTTCTACCCTAAGACATTGATCCCAAGACCTCCAATGTTGAAGTAGAATTGAATCCAAGCACTCTCAAACCTTTTGAAATTGAAACCCTAACTATACTAACCTTAGCCTAGACTAACCTACTAACCCTAAGTTGCTGATGTCATCTTTGAATATTTCATCTTTATTGCAACAACGTTTTACTTTAGGGGCAGTTGAATGGTTGTTGAAGGAATTAATTGAGTTAAGAAGTGATTTTTTATATTAAATGTTGTATCATTCTAGTATTTATTGATGAAGTGACATTATTGCCATTGCTATTTGTAAACATTGACTTCGTCAACATTTACCTTTAAATTGTTCATATTTAATATCAGATAGTCTTTAATGCATATGAAGTACTAACCAAAGCCTACATATATCAAGTTTGTTGTTGCTTTGTTCTCGGGCAGGGATCCTACTTGGTTGGCTTTATTGGATATAAGCCGGACTATCTGCTTTGGTGGTGATCTGTGAAGGGGAAAACTTGTCATTGTGTGATAATATTTTAAAGCCTCTTCAAAACTTCAAGTCACTGGGGACGTCTCCCCTTGGCCTAACCTCCCTAAAGAGAAAGAACCTACCCATCGTGGTGACATGTGGTGGGATAGGTTCCTGTTACGCTAGTTTGTCCTTCTACCTTATAACCTTTACTCCTAGCTACAAACTGTGCAATAACATTTTGGCGCCATTGCTAGGTAACACAGAGTCAATTCTCCTCAGACGACACTTTTTGGTAAGATTTTCCTCTAGAGCCTTTATCTTACAAGCTTACTTGGCGACTCCACTAGGGTGTTTTCCCTATTTCTTTGATAGTTTCAAGAAAAATATCTGGTGACTCCACTGATAATGAAGCCAACAATGTCTTCACAATGGGATCCCGGGAACTATGAACCTTTAGACATGAGAACAATACCAGGATACCCATGACAAATGCCCTTGGTGTCCAAAAGATGGCTCCCTAGATTCACTGGTAGCGATGGGGAAAGAGCTGAATTTCATATGAATGAATTTTACTCTTATTTTGGACTCCATCCTATCGATGATGATGCTGAAGATGTAGTGATGAAAAGTTTTCCCACCACTCTTCATGGGAATTCTAAGAGATGGTATGATGATCTTCCTTATGCTAGCATCACCTCCATGAACCAGCTAGAAGAAGTATTTCTCAAAGAATGGGGCATAAGATTGGGAGACATCTCAGTATTGCTAAAAAGATTTGAGCATATAAAATAAGCTGAGAATGAAACCCTATTTGACTTCAAGAGTAGGTTTGAGGGCACTCTATGTCAGACTCCTAGAAGCCATCATCCTGAAGACAAGTATATTTTCCATCTCTCTACCCATGCGGTCCTGGTACACCTAGGCTTGCCCCTCAGTAAAAAGGGCCCAAGTATGATCGATGAAGCTTACGACATGGCTACAGGAATTGAACAAAACATCTCCTTATCTAGGATAAAATACCTCTTCACCTCGGGTACTCTGAGTATGGAAAGTTTGTTTTCCCATGAAAACTTCATTGATGGTTTCCAGGAAGAAGGGGAACAAACCATCATTCAACAAGGGATTGTTGAAGACAATTTTGAGGAGATGGAACCCAAGCAAAATGATGAAGTATCAAACTATGCCCCTCCCTCTGATGAAGAAATCCAAGAGCCTGTTTCTCCTGCATGACAAAAGGACGATGAGGTTAGTTGCTTTCCTTTTCAAGATTCCAATGACACCTTGTTCCATGATTCAGAAAATGAAGGAGAAATGGAGGCCTCAAACAAAATGAATATTCCTTGCTGTACAATCAAAGACAAAGAAGCAGTCCATGAGGATGAAAAAATAACGCATGCTGAAAACACCAAAGTCCTCGAAGCTCCTGCACAAGAAGAAATAGTAAGTTTCCCTCCTCAGCAATATTTTGATGCTTCTCTACTTTATGATTGGGGGGGATAAGGAGGAAACAAATGTGTCCTTGAATTTTTCAAAACCCGTAGGTTATGACACAAATAGTGACATAGTTGATAAAATTGATGAGTTCATACGTGTTGGGAGATGTAGGTGGGATATAGTTGGTTATGACATGGATCCCATATATGACATTGAGAGTCATTTCCAAGTGTTGCCTTTACAATTGTCACAATAGATTACTCTTGATCAGTGGCAACAAGGAAATGAGATTTTTACCCATATTCTTCAAACACCCAAGGATGACCTAGTACCTTATTTTCATGAGGATTTTCAGTCTTACCTTGAGGGTTTTGATGAGTACCCCTCTGAGCACTTGGATTCTCTCCATGAAGATGATTATCAACCACTACTGTGCTCAGGTCTTGATAAGAGTAAGGACCTTCTTAGCTTAAAGGAGGATCCTTGTGATGACTTTCCCCAACCACCTCCAATTACTTCACCTTGTTATGTTTCTATAGCTGTGGTTGGGAAGCATGTTTTTTATTTTTAGTTTCCTCTGGGGAAAACACTAGAGTCCAAGGGTTGGTTGAATATTACAAGATTGATTTTATCATATCATTTTTTCAACTTTCCCTTGAGAATTTTCCAGTCCTCTAATACATCCTTGTCAATCCCTTCCTAGGCTTCAAAGTGTGAGAACGTCCTAGGTAGCCAGTGTGCAAACCTTTTGAGTCAGTGTTATGAACCTTGGGCTTTTCATGACCCTTTCCAGAGGTGGATTGTATTCTTTCCTCAGAGATGGACTTGGCAAGATTTTATCCCTCCCACTTGCCTCCATGAGTTAGACTTTATGATTTCCGATGATATGATATATGCTCTAACCCATGTCATTTTTGTGCTTGATTTGTCACTATTCTGGTTTATGATGAAGCACAAAGGTAGGTATTGTGGGAAATTGCTGGATTGGCTTCACTGGTTGTTTGACTACACCCAACATCCAAGCAACATGTAAGTAGTTTGCTTTACACCATTGATTGTTTTCTTTCAGTCTATATATATCTATATGTATGCTGGGGTGGCATTACCACCCCATTTTTGTTACTGATGCTTCTTTTGAGATTGAGAAGGTCTGTAGGTTATGCCAGAGATGAGCACATGTCCCCGAGTTGGAGCCAGATGTTATCCCCACTTTTTAGGGATAACTAGGAGATCATGTCTCTAGGCCCATAGGTCCTAGACATGGAGTACCGAGAGCAGGATTGACCCGAGCATGGCCCTAGAGGGCCCACCTTTTCTTCATTCATCATCTTTGTCTTTTCAGCAGCAACAACATCCATCATCATCAACTTGATCCTGTATTAGAAGAGTTTCTTTCTCCATGAGGTAATTGGTCCAGGTATCATGGTATGTGTCACTTTTGATCATTGAAACCTTTAAATATATGCATCGGATTCCTTTTATCTCTAACAACTGCTTGGATATTACATTATCCCACCTGACCATGCTTGGGGAAATTGACAGGGTGCCCTAGCAAGCCTGTGCCCATAGGTCTTGGTTTTCCATTGAGGGAATTTATGAAAAGCGATCATTCGCTCCCATCATAGCACCACTGTTTCATCTTATCTCCCACTCATTTATCCCATTCCCCTTGTCTGGGCATTGGCTTGACCTATTTGTAGGGTTTCATCTTATCTCGTGGGAAGAAGGGGTTAAAGGCCCATAAGGTAAAAGCAACTGGTAAAAGACAAAATCCTAGAAATGAAACCTCGCGATGCTTCACCCAGGGATCCCCGAGAAGGCAGTAAAAAGCCTCTCGGCAAGAAAAAAGAGGGACCCGTAAAATAACAAAACAAGAACTAGTCAGAGGATAGGGGGTCTCATCACGAGCCAACCTATTAGGTCCATGGGTACCTAGTTGTATGACATTGCCACCATCTGGTTACCACGCCAGGGCAGTGACCTTTGGTTGCATGGCCAAGGAAAAGGGGGTCTCATCACGAGCCAACCTTCTCATCTCTATGAAAGTATTTGTGGGTAACGCTGTTAGCTCTGGTCACCATGCCAAGGCAGTGTCCCCTGGTTAGTTCTTGAATGAAAATAAAAATAAGAAGAAAAGAAAATAAAATAATAAAGCAAGAAAAAGAATAAAGGCAAGAATGGGCTTAGAAAAAATGCATCCATGACAGGTACAACTCGCCTTCTACAAAGGCACCCACAGGTAACACTTATGCACCCTTGGCCCTCACTGCACCTCATGTTTGGACATCTTCTAGCCACATCACCTCACTTACATGGCTTGGATGAGATCTTCCTGGAAACTTTCCTTTTCTTGTGGACACTAGCCCAATAGGACACCTTATCCTTTTCTCCAATCTTGTATTGCTGGTTTTTGTAATGTCTTTGAGCTATTGACTGATGTACTAGGGTTTTTATGGATATGTTTAATAATATTGATGATGAGATGTGATTGACATTTCTATGATCCATTTCTATGCCCGATGGACAAGTACCATTTGGATCGGTACACATGGGGAGATGACCAGTTCAGACCTCCATGGGGCTGAAGAGCCCACCAGATGGATGTTGAGACCCCATCAGGGGGAAAAGACAGAATGGAGATGGATTAGGGCCTTTGCACCGGAGATGAAGAAGACATTCCATTAGGGGCACTTTGGCTGAGCTGAAACTACGGGGATTGACCCACTTGCAGTGGACCGTTGGCTCCAAATGACCCAGGACGTCACCAGGAGGCTTATGATGTCATCATGAGCATATGGAAGATGGACAAGGTGGTTGGCATGTGTGGCAGTTTGGAAGAGCCCAAGGAGGGTTAACATTTGGCTTATGGATGCTGCACTGGCCCTAGAAAGGGCTAACGTCTCCCTTAGAGGGGCTTGACGTCTCACCTTTTGCTTGATTGGGGATTTTATTTAGAATTTAATGTAAAAACAATATGATTTTGACATTATGTCCTTGTCGGCCTTTTTATGACCTAAAAAGTAAAATTAGGTCATTGATACACTATATATTGAGGGTTTTGACTCTCATTTTGATCATCAATTTTCACTCACTCATAGCGAGGTCTGATTTTTAGCGCCCTATTGGGGTTTTTGGCTGAACTAGTGATGCACACTTGTTGAAGGCAGAGATTTTTTGCATTTATGGTGTTTTTCTTGAAGGAAGTTGTTACAACTAGGGTTT
>JASDQU011246530.1:53681-66547 GCA_032191745.1 Picea mariana | reverse complement strand
GGAAGATGTCCTAGGCCTAGGTTATCTACACCTAGGATTGTTTTTCCTTTAGGGTTTTAAGAAAGAGCCTTGCTACAACAACACTCTCCCCCTTTAAGCCTTCTCGTCTTGATTTTGTGCTTCATCTGAGCTAGCCGTTTGCCGGGAAGGATGAGAGAGCACGAGGTCTTGCTTTTGCAACATCAGAGTGAGCCTCTCTCCCCTAGGGTTCTATCTTTGAGGCCCTGCTTTAGCAACACCTTGAAACTTTTCCCTCTAGTCTTTTGAAATATCGTCTCCTTTAATTTGTGTGCCCTTCACTTATTGATTCCATTCTACCCTAAGGCATTGATCCCAAGACCTCCAATGTTGAAGTAGAATTGAATCCAAGCACTCTCAAACCTTTTGAAATTGAAACCCTAACTATACTAACCTTAGCCTAGACTAACCTACTAACCCTAAGTTTCTGATGTCATCTTTGAATATTTCATCTTTATTGCAACAACGTTTTACTTTATGAGCAATTGAATGGTTGTTGAAGGCATTAATTGAATTAAGAAGTGATTTGTTATATTAAATGCTGTATCATTCTAGTATTTATTGATGAAGTGGCATTATTGCCATTGCTATTTTTAAACATTGACTTCGTCAACATTTACCTTTAAATTGTTCATATTGAATATCAGATAGTCTTTAATGCATATGAAGTACTAACCAAAGCCTGCATATATCAAGTTTGTTGTTGCTTTGTTCTCGGGCAGGGATCCTACTTGGTTGTCTTTATTGGCTATAAGCCAGACTATCTGCTTTGGTGGTGATTTGTGAAGGGGAAAACTTGTCAATGTCTGATCATGTTTTAAAGCCTCTTCAAAACCTCATGTCACTGGGGACGTCTCCCCTGGGCCTAATCTCCCTAAAGAGAAATAACCTACCCATCGTGGTGACATTGGGTGGGATAGGTTCCTGTTACGCCAGTTTGGCCTTCTACCTTATAGCCTTTACTCCTAGCTACAAACTGTGCGATAACATTTTGGTGCCGTTGCCATGTAACACTGATTCAATTCTCCTCAGACGACACTTTTCGGTAAGATTTTCCTCTAGAGCCTTTATCTTACAAGCTTACCTAGCGACTCCACTAGGGTGTTTTCCCTATTCTTTGATAGTTTCAAGAAAACTACCTGACGACTCCACTGATGAAGAAGCCAACGCTGACTTCACAATGGGATACCGGGAACTATGAACCTTTATACATGAGAAAAATCCTAGGATACCCACAACAAATGCCCTTGGTGTCCGAAAGATGGCTCCCTAGATTCACCGGTAGCCATGGGGAAAGAGATGACTTTCATATGAATGAATTTTACTCTTATTTTGGACTCCATCCTGTCGATGATGATGCTGAATATGTAGTGATGAAATTTTTTCCCACCACTCTTCATGGGAATGCTAAAAGATGGTATGATGATCTTCCCGATGCTAGCATCACCTCCATGAACCAACTAGAATAAGTCTTTCTCAAAGAATGGGGCATAAGACTGGGATACATCTCAATGTTGCTAAAAATATTCGAGCATATAAAACAAGCTGAGAATGAAACCCTATTTGACTTATAGAGAAGGTTTGAGGGCACTCTATGTCAGATTCCTAGAAGCCATCACCCTGAAGACAAGTATATTGTCCATCTCTATACCCATGCGGTCCTGGCACACCTAGGCTTGCCCCTCAATAAAAAGGGCCCAAGGATGCTCGATGAAGCTTATGACATGGCTACAGGAATTGAACGAAACATCTCCTTATCCGGGATAAAATACCTCTTCACCTCAGGTACTCTTAGTATGGAAAGTTTGTTTTCCCATGAAAACTTCATTGATAATTTCCAGGAAGAAGGGGAACAAACCATCATTTAACAAGGGATTGCTGAAGACATGGATGAGGAGATGGAACCCAAGCAAAATGATGAAGTATCAACCTATGCCCCTCCCTATGATGAAGCAATCCAAGAGCCTATTTCTCCTGGACGACAAAAGGATGATGAGGTTAGTTGCTTTCCTTTTCAGGATTCCAATGACACCTTGTTCCATGATTCAAAAAATGAAGGAGAAATGGAGGCGTTGAGAAAAATGAATATTCCTTGCTGTACAATCAAAGATAAAGAAGCAGTCCATGAGGATGAAAAAATAACGCATGCTGAAAACACCAAAGTCCTCGAAGCTGCTGCACAAGAAGAAACAATAATTTGCCCTCCGCCCCAAGATTTTGATGCTTCTCTACTTTATGATGGGGAAGATAAGGAGGAAATACATGTGTCCTTGAATTTTTCAAAACCTACATGTTATGACACAAATAGTGACATGGTTGATAACATTGATGAGTTCATACGTGTTGGGAGATGTAGGTGGGATATAGTTGGTTATGACATGGATCCCATATATGACATTGAGGGTCATTTCCAAGTGTTTCCTTTAGAATTGTCACTACATATTACTCTTGATCAGTGGCAAAAAGGAAATGAGATTTTTACCTGTATTCTTCAAACACCCAAGGATGACCTAGTACCTTGTTTTCATGATGATTTTCAGTCTTACCTTGAGTGTTTTGATGAGTACCTTTCTGAGCACTTGGATTCTCTCCATGAATATGATTATCAACCACCACTGTGCTCAGGTCTTGATAAGAGTAAGGACCTTCTTGGCTTAAAGGAGGATCCTTGTGACGACTTTCCCTAGCCACCTCCGATTACTTCACCTTGTTATGTTTCTATAGGTGTGGTTGGGAATTATGTTTTTGATTTTGAGTTTCCTCTAGGGCAAACCCTAGAGTCCAAGGGTTGGTTTAATATTACAATCTTGAGTTTATCATATCAGTTTTTCTACTTTCCCTTGAGAATTTTCCAGTCGTCTGATACATCCTTGTCAATCCCTTCCTAGGCTTCAAAGTGTGAGATCGTCCTAGGTAGCCAGTGTGCAGACCTTTTGAGTCAGTGTTATGAACCTTGGGCTTTTCATGACCCTTTCCGGAGGTGGATTGAATGCTTTCCTCATAGATGGACTTGGCAAGATTTTATCCCTCCCACCCGCCTCCATGAGTTACACTTTATGATTTCCGATGATATGATATATCCTCTAACCCATGTCATTTTTGTGCTTGATTTGTCACTGTTCTGGTTTATGATGAAGCACAAATGCAAGTATTGTGGGACATTGCTGGATTGGCTTCACTGGTTGTTTGATTACACCCAACATGCAACCAACAGGTAAGTACATGTAAGTAGTTTGCTTTACACCATTGATTGTTTTCTTTCAGTCTATATATATCTATATGTATGCTGGGGTAGCATTAATACCCCATTTTTGTTACTAATGCTTCTTTCGAGATTGAGCAGGTCTATAGGTTATGCCAGAGATGTTGAGGTTCTCATGCACTCTACGGTGTTCACATGTCCCCGAGTTGGATCCATATGTTATCCCCACTTTTTATGGATAACTAGGAGATGATGTCTCGAGGACCACATATCCTAGACATGGAGTACCCAGAGCAGGATTGACTTGAGCATGTCCCTGGAGGGCCCACATTTTCTTCATTCACCATCTTTGTGTTTTCAATAGTAGTAGCATCCATCACCATCGGCTTGATCCTGTATTAGAAGAGGTTCTTGCTCCATGAGGTGAATGGTCCAGGTATCATGGTATGTGTCACTTTTGATCATTGAAACCTTTAAATATATGCATCAGATTCCTTTTATCTCTAACAACTTCTTGGATCTTTCATTAGCCCACTTGACCATGCTTGGGGAAATTGACAGGGTGCCCTAGTAAGCCTGTGTTGATAGGTCTTGATTTGCCACTTGGGGAATTTCTAAAAATCCATCATCCGCTCAAATCATAGAACTGAAGTTTCATCTAATCTCCCACTCATTTATCCCATTCCCCTTGTCCGAGCATTGAGTTGACCTATTTGCAGGGTTGCATCTTATCTCATGGGAAGAAGGGCTAAAGGCCCAGAAGGTAAAAGCAGCTGGTAAAAGACAAAATCCTAGAAATGAAACCTCGAGATGCTTCACCCAGGGATCCTCGAGAAGGCAGTAAAAATCCTCTCAGCAAGAAACAAGAGGGACCCAAAAAATAACAAAACAAGACCTAGTCAGAGGATAGGGGGTCTCATCATGAGCCAGCCTATTAGGTCCATGGGTACCTAGCAGTATGACATTGCCACCATCTAGTTACCACGCTAGGGCAGTGACCTTTGGATGCATGGCCAAGGGAAAGGGGGTCTCATCATGAGCCAACCTTCTCATCTTTGTGAAAGTACTTGTGGTTAACGTTGTCAGCTATGGTCACCATGCCAAGGAAGTGTCCCTTGGTTAGTTATTGAATGAAAAGAAAAAGAAGAATAAAAGAAAATAAAATAATAAAGCAAGAAAAAGAATAAAGGCAAGAATGGGCTTGGAAAAAATGCATCCATGACAGGTACATCTCTCCTTCTACAAAGGCACCCATAGGTAACACTTATGCACCCTTGGCCCTCACTGCACCTCATGTTTGGACATCCCCTAGCCACATCACCTCGCTTACATGGCTTGGACGAGATCTTCCTGGAAACTTTCCTTTTCTTGTGGACACTAGCCCAATAGGACGCCTTGTCCTTTTCTCCAATCTTGTATTGTAGATTTTTGTAATGTCTTTGAGCTATTGACTGATGTAATAGGGTTTTTATGCATATGTTTAATAATATTGATGATGAGATGTGATTGACATTGCTATGATCCCTGTGACTGAGTAGCCCATGGAGGGCGTAGATTTTGATGTGCAGGACCATGCCCAACGAACATGTACCATTTGGACTAGTACACATTGGGAGATGACCAGTTCGAACCTTCATGGGGATGAAGAGACCACCAGATGGATGCTGAGACCCCAACAAGGGGCAGAGACAAGATGGATATGGATCAGGGCCTTTTCACCAGAGATGAAGAGGACGTTTCATCAGGGGCACTTTGGCTTAGCTGAACCTATGGGGATTGACCCAATTGCAGTGGAATGTTGGATCCAGATGACCCAGGATGTCACCAGGAGGCTTGTGATGTCATCATGAGAATATGGCAGATGGAAAGGGTGGTTGGCACGTGTGGCAGTTTGGAAGAGCCCAAGGAGGGCTAACGTTTGGCTTCTGGATGCTGCACTGGCCCTAGAAAGGGCTAACGTCTCCCTCAGAGGGGCTTGACATCTCACCTTTTGCTTGATTGAGTATTTTATTTAGCATTTAATGTAAACACAATATGATTTTGACATTATGGCCTTGTCGGCCTTTTTATGACCTAAAAAGTAAAATTAGGTCATTGATACACTATATATTTTGGGTTTTGACTCTCATTTTGATCATCAATTTTCACTCACTCATAGCGAGGTCTGATTTTTAGCGCCCTATTGGGGTTTTTGGCTAAACTAGTGATGCGCACTTGTTGAAGGAAAAGATTTTTGGCATTTATGGTGTTTTTCTTGAAGGAAGGTGTTACAACTAGGGTTTGCATGGTCATTTCTTCATGAATTGTAAGTGTTTTTCTGCAAAATGTCTTATTGAATGGTTATAGTTTAAATTTCTTGCATATTTCTTATAAATTTTCTGAATCAAAACCCTAGGTGACAAGCACACAAGTAGGTCCTTGTCTCATGTCCCCTGATAGAAAAACCTTCAGCCATTGAAAGAGAGGAAAAGAGCCTAGCCGTAGCTACACTCGTTGTTTCTCTTTCCCCTGTGCTAGCCATACCTTTTAGAATCCAAGAGAAGGAAGACGTCCTAGGCCTAGGTTATCTACACCTAGAGCCGTTTTTCCTTTAGGGTTTGAAGAAAGAGCCTTGCCGCAACAACACTCTCCCTCTTTAATCCTTCTCGTCTTGATTTTTTGCTTCATCTGACCTAGCCATTTGTCGGGAAGGAGGAAAGAGCATGAGGCCTTGCTTTTGCAACACCGGAGTGAGCCTCTCTCCCCTAGGGTTCTGTCTTTTAGGCCCTGCTTTAGCAGCACCTTGAAAATTTTCCCTCTAGTCTTTTGAAATCTCGTCTCCTTCAACCTGTTCATCCTTCACTTATTGACTCCATTCTACCCTAAGGCACTGATCCCAAGACCTCCAACGTTGAAGTAGAATTGAATCCGATCACTCTCAAACCTTTTGAAATTGAAACCCTAACTATACTAACCTTAGCCTAGACTAACCTACTAACCCTAAGTTGCTGACATCATCTTTGAATATTTCATCTTTATTGCAACAATGTTTTACTTTATGAGCAATTGAATGGTTGTTGAAGGCATTAATTGAGTTAAGAAGTGATTTGTTATATTAAATGTTGTATCATTCTAGTATTTATTGATGAAGTGACATTATTACCATTGCTATTTATAAACATTGAATTTGCCAACATTTACCTTTAAATTGTTCATATTGAATATCAGATAGTCTTTAATGCATATGAAGTACTAACCAAAGCCTGCATATATCAAGTTTGTTGTTGCTTTGTTCTTGGGCAGGGATCCTACTTGGTTGTCTTTATTGGCTATAAGTTGAAGTATCTACTTTGGTGGTGAATTGTGAAGGGGAAAAATTTTCATTGTCTGATCATCTTTTAAAGCCTCTTCAAAACCCCAGGTCACCGGGGACATCTCCCCTGGGTCTAACCTCCCTAAAGAGAAAGAACCTACCCATTGCGGTGACATTGGGTGGGATAGGTTCCTGTTACACCAGTTTGGCCTTCTACCTGATAACCTTTACTCCTAGCTACAAACTGTGCGATAATAGTTACCAAGAGAAAAATGTGGCAAGAACTGCGATATAAACTTGTCACCGATGTTCACGGTGATTGTAATGTGGCCATGCATGTCAACAAGATCGAAATGCACAACTTGGGATTTTGGAGGTGAGTTGGATGTTCTCATGGAAGCATGACCATATACAACTAAAACATCTCATTCAAAAACATTGGTTGACTTCCCCATGCATATGTCAAATATGGAAGATGGTATTAGGTTATCTTTGCTTTGCCCGTGAACAAAATCCTTTTTTTGGATTTTTTTTTGTGCTCAAAATTTAAGCTATTATTCAATTTTTCTATAATGAAGTAATATGCAATGGTAATACAATTTTCCTTTTCCTTTTCTATTGCAAAGGGATAAACATTTTACCTCTTTGTTGGTTGGTCATCAGCATTGGTAATTGTATGGCTATCTGCTTTGCGGGAAGTCATTTTGTTTCTGCAATGAATGAACTAATCAAATGTTATTTTTTTACTTGTTTCAAGAGAGGAAAGGGAAATTTTCTAGGAATCAAGCTCAAATGCTCTACATGTTTTAAGCTAAATACTATAGTAAAGTATTCTTAAAAAATAATAAAACTAATTTAAAAAGCTAACAACTTTTTAAAAAAATAAAAAATTACATTGTTGTCTACGTTTATTGCATTTTGAATTCGAAGGAATGCTAATTAATATTCATTAATTTAATTAAGAAAATGTGGAAAAATGTTTTTTTTAATAAAACATTTTTTTTTGCATAGCAAGGGAAAATTGTAAGTCAATATTTTTCCACCAATTACAAAAAAATTCCTTAAATTTTAAAAGTTATAAAAATATGTTTAATTTTTTAAAACTTTAGTTAATCTTAGACCCCACAAAAAATAAATCAATAAAACTTATGTCAACACAATTTGACTAAATTTGACTATGGAGTCTAAAGCTACAACAAAAATCCCCTAGTGTTCATACAACAAAAATCCCCTAGTACTCATACACCCCAATTCTGACAAGATTTTACAATTTAATTACAAACAAGTTCAAAAAAAAGAATAACAAGAATCTAGAATAAAGAAAGACAACCCTGCATTTGGAAACAATGATCAAATACAATAAAAAAATTTAGAAAATAAAAAAGCATAATAGTCTGGAAAATAAAAATAATTATAGGTATAGGCTAAAATATTTCACCTAGTATTTAGAAACCAAATCAACATTCATGGTTCATGTCAATATAACTAATTTCAAATATAGTTTATAATGACAAAAATATTTGAATGTAGATATTGACTAATTTCAAATAAGGCATAGGTCTCAATATTCATTTTAGATACTTCTCCAGTGTTGCATAAAAGGAAACCTCTTAATTTGGAAAAGCAATGAATAGTGTTGCATAAAAGGAAACCTCTTAATTTGGAAAAGCAATGAATATATGAGAAGAGCCAAGAAACCTACCATTAATATATATATATTTTTTTTCTTTTGCATTTTTGAAATATGAATAGAAATGAAGCCAAGTCTTTGATGAGAAATTCAATTTAGGCTTAACAAAGCATATATTGCATCATGTCCAGTGCAATATGCATCTAATATATTGACTTCACAATCATTATAATCCAAATTCATCCAAATGTGGTCAGTTTGAGTTTTTGTTTTTGGAGTACATTTGTTTGTTATTTCTTGCAAATGTTGTGAATGCATGTAGTTTACTAGTTCTTTTCTTCTCTAACTAGTTGCATGAATTTCAATATTGAAATCGCCAATGATTATAAAGATACAATCGCTATGAAGCATTTGTACTTTATATGTTGAAATTGTTTCAATAGATTGGAAAATTGTTTCAAGGATACATGTACTAGGGTCATGATTGTTGCAATGATTGTTTGTATGATGGAGCAACATACATGTTCATTATGCAAACATGTCATTGAACATACACCTCAGACATGACAAGTTCAACTGTGTTACTGCATAAGTTTTTTGTTGCAATTATGTCTATGTTTCTTTCTATACAAGAAAGGACACCATGGACAAAGTATGTTGCATTAAAATTGAATTTGGGAAATTGTTTTTTGTTTGGTGGCCAACTAGTTCGTGTCTCTTGCAAACAAATGATCATATTTCTCATAAGGTCTTCATCTTGTAGAATGCCATCAAAGTGTGCATGTAGACTATGTGTGTTTAAATTTACAATTGAAAGTCTATCATAACATGTGATCAAACTTTGTATGTAGTCTAATTTTCATGATTGATTTTCTAACAACCATTTCGTTTATGTTGTAACTTTTTTGTTAATACAAAAGTTTTCTTGTGTTATTTTGTAACGACCTCCTCGTTACGACAACAACTCTGAGAACAGGTGCAAAATTGTGTGTTTTTTTTTTTGTGTTGAAATGCTAAGGTGTGTGCGTGCGTGAAGAAGGAACAGACACACTTGACTCTACGTCGCCACTCGACAACCAAAAAGACACAACCACGATGTTCAACACAAGAAGACTGAAGGCACACAATGAGTAACTGCAAAAATATATGACCATAGGCATAAGGCGCACAACACATCATTAAGACATACTGGGGGTGCACAGTAAGAACATAGAGGGAAGAATCCATGGTGTTAGGGTTACTATTTCTGCACAGGAAAGCAAGGCGTTTAGTCTTATGTCTTCTCGAAAGAAGATTAGACAGGCTCCTGGCCGACTGCTAAGGCAGAAACTAATAAATATTTTAGGGAGTCGCAGTAATGGAACTGTGACTTTAAACAGCCCGAGACTACTGATACGGATCAGAGTGTGTCGCAAGAGTGGAAAATGTGCCTTTAAATAGCCCGAGACTCTTGATACAGCACTGGATTCTTTACACAGACAAATCACACACACAAACATATATACTAAGGTTACATGGAGGTGTCTATATCCCTCCCGACACAAACAGACCCGCAATAGAATGATCTCGTCCAGGTACAATAACAACTACTGGCAACCACTAACTCTACGGACGCGCATGTCCGAAGGACTCCGGCAATGACCAATCAATGTTAAGACAAGGTAGTTCCTATGACTCAAGGCATTTAATACTGGCCCAATACTCCATTGACCTCCATTAGTAGACGAGATACCCAACCCAACTGTTTAAATTTAAGTAAGTGCATATTCCCCAATTATAATCTTAGTAGTTTAAGGTACTTGGTTCAAGGCCCTTATATCTAAAATCATTAATAACTAAAGATTCAATCATATTAAGATGAGACCACAATGCCATTATTTCTCATAAAATACCTAATACTAAATATTGCACTTTAATTTATATTGACATGCATTACCTTTACATTACTCAACGATGTAATACCGAGACATTACCCCTTACACATCGCCATGACAATAAATTACAGTAAGGCGCCCAGGGCCATGACATGATGTTACCATAATCTTGCAATTTAGAAAGCAATCAACATTATATGTTGTCTAACCCTAACAATACTTTTATTTGTTACAAGATCCTTGCTCTTACATAAATCAAATGATATGTTAAAATTGCATTACCCCCATAATGTGCAGCCACTACCTAATACCCAAGGAGTCTCCTTCTTAATTGAACACCTAAGCAATTCCTTGTTTAGTCAAAGATACAAGCAATTCCTACTTCATTGAATATATAAAGCAATTATTATTATATTGAATACATAATTAAACCATTGCATGGTGAAAATAATAACATCTATTGGGTTGCACACCTGAATAAGCAATTGCTAACTAACACGAATAAACCAAGTATGAAGCAATAAAGCAGTTGTATAATAGCAATTTGTTTTCGTATAAAGCAATTCTTAGTATATTGAATACGTGATAAATCAATTGCATGGTGAAGATAATAATCATAAAAAGAGCTTAACCGATTCCTACCTTTCCTAACAGAATGAAAAAGGGACAATAATGGTAAAAATAAAGCCATATAAACTAAAATCAATGGGATACATATTGTCATCGAATTGTGGTGAATTTCATGACGAGGTAAATTGAACTAAATAAAGGCTTTCATTTTAGAACAAAGCATTTCCATTTAAACAACCGATGAGAAATCATAAGGATACAATCAGAAGGGAGCCATTTTATAATTGCATTTGATAATTGTGTTTTACCTTGTCATTTAATTACAACAGGTGGCATTATAGCAACCCACTTTACGGACTCCCGCTACTGCCCAATAATCGACCCAACGAGATGACAGTAGTAAAAAGGAATGACAGAAATGTAAAAACGAAATGACAGAATTTCACAACGAAAGACGACATATTAAACACGAAATGCCCACCACCGAAATGCCCACTATGAATCAAAGAGAATGCCCACAGTCCCCAAAAACGCCACTGTATATAAAAGAAAACGCCACTGTACAATTTGCCCACGGTACAAAAAGAGACGCCCAATAAATACAAGAAAACCCATGGTAAATATTGTCCACTGAAAATCAAAAGAAGGCCCTCTGTGTACAAAACACCCAATACAATAACTGCCCACTGTATAAAATAAAAACACCCAATATAAGAATGGCTCACTGTATGTGAAAATGCCCAATGAATACACATGAAATGTAATGATGCTCATTCTGTATGAGAACACAGACCACGCACACAGAGGTAAACGCCTAATAAATACAAACGAAATGCCATTTAAAACGCCCAATATTTTCGGTAAGACGCAGATCTGTTAAACGCGGACCTGTAAGACTTTACTGCCCAGAAATTAATGACTAAATCGACTGCTTATTCATATTTACATTACATTGATAGAGACTCAATCGAAAATGCTTGCATTTACCATTACAACGCAGACCTTTCGAGCCACATACCAGAAAGCAGAAAGCCCAACGAAATCCATGCATGCAGAATCGAATCTGGAATTCAGAATGCCAATCGAACCAGAATGCCCAATGCCCAAACCCAGAAGGCAAATGCCCAATCGAAATTTATGAATGCATAAATGAAAACCAGAATGCAGAAATGCCAAATCAATCTCCCGGAATGCCCAATCGAATGCAGGATGCTCAACCCGGAATGCAAAGGCCCAATCGGAGTTCATGAATGCTCAAACATAGAATGCAAATGCCAAATCAAAGTTCAGGAATGCCGAATTGAAAACCCACACAGTAAATCTTTTCCCCAAAAACGTGTCACTATCATCAACAACAGCAACGAAATATAAAAACAAAAATTCCAAAGATCCACATTCATTAACAATTTAACCAAACAAATTTTCAGAACTACGTCGCAGTAAGCAGTCCAAACGAAATTGCCGACGGAGTTTTTTCAGTAACACAATGCACAGTGAATTTAGCTGTAGGGGAGGGAGAAGAAAATAAAATTACGAGGCTAGATGATTACTCAAGGTGACACAGTAAAACTTTGCAGCAACATTTAAAAACACAACAATCCGCTGGATGTAAGCAATTAAAGAACAACCATCTAGCCCAACGATAACCAGCATCAATTGAAATTAAACATTCATTCGTCTAGACTTCCATTACATAAGTGGATCTAATCATAACCTACTGCATTCTACTCTACTAAATGACGCACGTACCTTTTCCCTTTCGACCACCTCGATTGATGTCTGCGCCTCGGTTGATGTCCCGCGCTCCTTGCCGCTCCTACTTGCCGACCGTAGCGACCTCACCGGTACCTCCCAGCCAATCACTAGGGGTACTCTACTTCCCCCTTAGCCCCCCGAGCCGCAAAGAGGCCACACAAGATCCAGAGTTAAGACTAGCTTCTCAGCTCGCCTCCAAGGCTGAGCTACCACTCCAATATAGATGAGAAATTCCCAACTCCTCACAAGCAAACAGTCAATCCACAATCCGACAGCGTAATGTTACGCTCACCATTCATCCCCTTCTTCCTTCTTTTCCCCTTCTTTTATAGAAATTTGAGACCCACCTACTTTCCTAAATCATTATTAATTTAATTTTTTATGACAAACCTCTAAAAATTCTCTGCCGTCCAAGTGTCACTCATCCCCCACATTTCTCCAAAAATTAATTTATTTTTAATAATTAAAAGACTCATTTCCCTCACCCCCCTTTAGTCGCTCCTAAAATTACTCCTAAGGTTCCTA
>JASDQU011246530.1:30138-53581 GCA_032191745.1 Picea mariana | reverse complement strand
ACGACAGGAGTGCTAGTAGGCTGTGGCAGGGCTGCTGTCCACACCTCTCCCTCAACCTCTCTGGAAATCATGTGTGGCCCCTTTACTCCATATGTGAGTCTGGTCGGCAAGCTATCGTCAGCCTGCATCATCAACCATCATGTCAAAACATATCAACAACATTTCATCTAATCAATAAAATATCATGGTAAATAAATCAACTCAAATAGAACACTCCCTGACTCAATCCGGAGTCCAAGGGGGTTCCACCGATGCCTCTGCATCCTCAAGGTCCGAAACCCTACACACTCAATGAAACTGAGTCAGCAACACCTGTCTACATCAAAGTAGTAAAAACATCCTATCATCTATCTTAACGCATCATAATGAAGGATAAATTTTTTATCATCATAAAAATCCAGATCACTTGCGAGAAAGTGTCCTCAAAGAATAAGTTTTGTAAGCGCGCCAGAGCGGGATGTTACATATTTTTTGAATTAGAAACACTGAATTCATGGTTTTGACTCTTGACAACACTCTGTATACTAATCCATGTGTTCTAATATTTCTTGGATCAAATGCAAGCTTATCTAAAGTCAATCCCTGTGCTCTGTGTATTGTTCTAGCACAAGCTAGTTGTATTGGGAATTGTTTTCGTATTGTAGTTTGATGACTTTGCAATTCAAAATATTGGTGTTCAACTTGGTGAAATATTTTTTTCATAGAAATCATGAAACTTATCTCTTTGTGATTTTCCAACAACTGGATCAACAAAATCTATCCAAATGACATCCATTTCATTTTTTCCTTTTGATTAACCCTTGAATGCTCCATCAACACCATTGGCAAGTCCGTTTTCTATGTTGTAGTTTCCAACATATAGCTCAACTAGGAGATTTATCTTTACTAGTATTTTTGATGGAAATGTAGCCGTTTTTTCATAAGTTCAGAATTTTCCTTGACAACTTTCAACTTCATCAAATGCTTCAAGAATTAACAATTCTTCATCTACTTGTGAAATCATTTTTTCATTATGTCTTTGCACATCTTTGTTTTTGTAAAATAAGTATGGAAATAAAGGATCTATTGGTGGTGATATATAACAATGGCTATTTATGTATTCTATGCCATCATTGGACTGTTCATTCAATCTCATTTTGTTCAAAACTGTAATAAAATATTTGTCTCTTTGACACATCAACATGTGAAACTCATAGAATTTTACTTTTTCTTTCCAAAAAGTGTATGATAATTTCTCCTTGGTCAACATCGGCTTTTCAAATATCAAAGAATCTTTGACAAGTTGTGCTTGATACAAGTCTCCATAAAATATTGTGTCAACATTTCCAAAATATTTTGTTGGGGTATGTTTTATTTCTCGCAATCGTTTATCAATTTGGTACAAGAATGTTGAGCCAACAAAAGATGCTTCGTCAATTAGCACAACAAAAAGTTGTTCATAGTGTTTTGTCAATGTATCCAACTTTTTGTTGTTTAGGGGTAGGTATCATAATTTTTTAAAGGGCATGAAAAATGCAGAGTGCAACGTGACGCCTCATGCATTAAATGTTTCTTTTCCTCTATACGATGTTATGATTCTTTTTAATTTAAGAGGGTCGTATTCCAATCTATTGTTGTACATGCACACAGGGGATTGGAAAATTTCCTTCCCAAGAAATGTTTTCCCAGTCCCTGTGCCTCCTGTCAAAAACAAATGGATTGGTTCATTAAGGGCCTTTTTCTTTTTTGTCAATATATCTTTCACTCTCATTGCTTGTTATTTGTTCAATTGTCTTCTCATGCTACAAAATGTTGTATTTTCTAATATATGTGGTTGTTGTACAACATGGCAAGGTATGTCAAGTGATGTTTTTTTTATCTTTTTCATGTTTCCAAAGTGTTGGAGGTCAGTATCGATATCATATTCTTCATAGTGCTTATTGCCATTAGAGACTATGTTAATAGAGATTGATTGGTTTTCTTTAACTACATCTCTATTAAACACTTGATAATCTCTAGCTTCAAGCATGCTTGATGCATCATCAAGGTTACCCCATGCTTTAGTTGTTTTATATGTGAAATTTTGTTCATTTTTTTTATGGTTTCTTTTAAGCTCATATAGACATTCGTCCAAGTTGAATATTGCTTTTGAAAAATGTTTTCATCAACTCTATATGGAACATATAACATCAACTGTTCTCTATAGAAATTTTCAACATCTTTATGTTCACTATATCTCACATATCTAATGACATCTGGCATATCACCATGTCTTCATTTCTTTCCCTTTTTTGTATATCTTGATGAAAACTTTGCTAAGCATATATGTTCAATGTTTGCAGGATGTTGCAAATAGAAATCAATGATTGATGCACATATTATGTCTTTTGAATTACTTGGTTCTAGTTGCAGCTCTTTTGGTTTTTTGAGAATAAATGCTCATTGATCTTTGGGTGAAGTATTAATAAATATACATTTCCTTGAACTTGTATTCAACGGTAGAGAGAAAATAATATATACAACTTGTTGTGCAGACATTTGTTGCAAGTTTAACAAAGTTTTTCCAAGCCTACTTATTGTTTGTACATCATCGATATATATTTTTTGATATTCTTCCCGTATATCCTTAAATGTCATTGTCATTGTTTTATCAAGTTTCGTCATGTAAGAGATACAATATGTAGTTGCTGCATATGAGTCAAGTACATATTGGAATTTGTGTTTGCATTCCAATTTTTTGGAATATGCCGAGAGAAATTGTTAGTCCATATGTCTACCAGTCTTCTTTCTAATAGAATGGTTATTCGATTTAAACTACATTTAATTGCATTGATGTAATCCTCATCTGACAAACTCAAGCTCTGTAAGAAGTTATCGAACGTGTATGTCTCATTGTATTTTGCATGTTCTAGAGTGTCAAAAGTTAATTTTGCATTTTTCTTTGTTGTATCATCATGAAATTCTATTTTTTCAAGTATTCTTGTTTTTCTCATTGGAGGAATGGGGAAATTGAACCTACAATGAACATTTTTATTTTTCCTGCAAGTTCTTGTGTGATGATGATGTTGAACTGTTTTAATATCATTTCCAAGAATTCTTGAATCACATGACAAATATCTATCTACGAAGTCTTCTATTTCAACATTTGTGTTTCTTCAATAGATGGGTGCATCCTTTATCCATAACAATGCATGATCATGTTGACTTCCTCTATTTTGGAACTCTATTACAAATAAATGGTCTTTCAAATAACCATAGTACTTGTAATCATGAGAAATTAGTTGTCGCAAAGCATTTATTCTATTTTTGTAGTATCGTACACAAGTTACTGGATCATTTCTTATCAAGGTTTCAACTTCAATTTCTTCTATGTCATTTTCAATGGATGGTTTGTTCTTTTATTTTATATGTTTTAGTGCATTTATTAATGGTTTCCAATGATTTTCTACACTACTAAATGATACAAAAAATGTCGGTGGTCCTATTTGTCGTATCATTGCATAAAGGTTACTATGTAAACCTAGAAGGTAATATGGTGATGTGCGGATTGATCTTAGATCCATGTAACCAATGTCTGATTTTAGTATGTGATCCAAATTTGGTTTTGACTTAACATCTTTTGCTACTAGTTTTCTTCCTTTCAATCATCCTTTTCTTATTCTAATCCAAACACAATTTAGCACTTGTCTAAGAATAATCCGAACTGCTTTGTAAAACAAATTTGTGATGTGGTACGCAAAGTCATGGTCTTGGTGCAAAACCTCCCATTGAGAAATTTTTTGACAAGTAATTCTTTTTTGTGATTTTTTCTGGTCATTTTTCTCCATAGAAAAGTGTAGGGAAGCTCATTTCCTCTGAATATCTATCTTGAAAAATTCCTAATGGCATGTAACCTTCTATAGGAGCAATGTTTATTTGATTGTTTTGAAGATCATATATACTATGTGAATCTGTGAATCCATGGAGTAGTGTCTTTGTTATTGGCTCTTCAGTGTTTTCATTGGTGTCATTGTCCATTTCACTATCAGTGTCAGTCACATCTGCATCTACAAACTGGTTAAACATTTGTTTCCAATTTTCATTTACAACAATTTTCTCCATCTTATACAACATGCTTTTGGATAGTTTCATTAATGCCTTCATGACCATGTGTACACGAATGCAACCAAAAACATAAGAACTTTTGTAGCATAGTTTTTTCTTTATTTCCATTGCAATTGTGTCTGTTTCTTTTATGTCACAAGGTAAAGCATGTTGAATTCAAGATGTGTTAGTAGGCACATTGATTACACACCCAGTGAATCCCATTTGTTGTCCTCTATACTTATGACCCAACTCTCGAATTTGCAAGAAAGGAAATCTCAATGCTATTAGCCTTTCCTCTAATTCATTTAATTCTTTCATTATGTGTATACACTTATTTTGTTGAATTTGTCGTGGACATGCAAATTTTGGAATCTCACCACATTGCAAGCTCTTGTGACAAGGATTGCAAGTATAATGATTTTATAAATTGTCGTATGTGCATTCTTTCAATTCTTTTTTTCTTGTTTCAAAGTCAAGTTTCTGTATATATATTTGTTTGTTGTTTACTAATATTTAAAAAAAAAAAGTGTGGTTACAAACCAAGCAATTGTAGATAGACATGTCAGCAACATGTATATTGAATGCTTGCTCGGCTAGTGTCGACAATGTGTTTTCTTGCTGTTCTTTTCTTCCACGAGAGAGTCAAATTCTTTTTATTCTATTATTATTGTTGTCTTGTTTCAATGGTTGGAATTTATCACTGATGACATCTAGTCATTTTCATTTTTTTCTTCAATGTTATCTACTTTTAGACCAAATGTCATTGTTGCTTGTTGTGGCACAACATTGTTCCTAATTAACTTTTTTAGACATTGAAGAGATATACTTTTTTTCTCTGTATCCTTTTTGTTAAGAAAGGATATTGGATTGATGTTAATATTTGACTCCCTTATTTCTTGCAATGGCTCAAAATGAAAATGTTAATATTTGTCTCTCTGTATCCTTGATGTTAATATCGGATAACATTAAATATCCTTGATGCTTCTCTCATTGAATGGAATCTAGTTAACATTGCAGTTGTCTCGGCAGACCATATGCGTATTTCTATTCCCAAATATAGGCAATCCAATCATAAGTAAAAATTCCACCTTCGATGTTTCCTTTCTCATATGGCAATGCCAAATTCTCAATATATGCTTGCCAATGTACAACTCTTGGGAGACCTTGTTGTATATCAATTTCAGTATATTGCTTTATGCATCTGATTGCAAAAGAATCATTATGCATAACTTCATTTGAAAAAGTTTGTGCCATTATCCTTTGTAAGCAAGGCACATCATATTCATCTCATGTTAAATAACAAATGGTTTGAAATGAATTTTTACCATAAGAACTATTGAATTCATGCACTTGTTCAAATCCATTTGACAACATCTTGTTTTGTATTTGTGCCCATTGTTGTTCTATGTTTTCATATTTTATAGGCCTTTCATTGTCTCCCTGACTATTGATGGTGGCAATTTGTCTTTTACACAAGAGTGGTTCAAAATGTCTAGAGATAGGATTGTCATCATTAAACAATATGTCATATGTGTTGTTGCTTAAAGTTGAATTGAAATGTAAGTATGGCTTCATTTGTGTCTTTGACCAAATTTGTATTTGTATTTTGAGCCATTTTGACAACCAATGTATGAAAAAAATGTCTCCCCAAAGGCCTCTTTCTTCTAGTGGTAGAACAATCGAAGCAAACTTCGACATTCGTTGCAAATAAATTTCTGGATCATTGACATTATGCATTTTCATCAATGAATTTGAGTTTAATTCATGTTTATAAGATACAAGTGCTTCAATATCCTTTTTTTGTAAGCATGTTTTGAAATGTTGTATTGTACCTTCTCTTAATTCCACAAATGTGTATCTATTATGTAGTAGAACTCGGAGAGAATCGAACAAAAAATCTCCAAGAGTATATGCAAAGTTGTTCAAGCAAAACAAGTCATATTTTTCTAAAATATCATTAATGTCATGTTTTTGATGTCTAATAAAATCCTCTTCTTTAGGCATATGCTTTTTTTCCCTTCTTTTCTACTTGAAGTTTCAATTGGATTCATTTTTCTCCAACAAAATTTTGACTTATAGGAAAAAAAACTTCAACACACTTGTTTTATATCTGCACATAAATAAGAACCACTTATTACTAACATTTACATATTGGAAAAATGTGCATACCTTGCATTCAATGTCTATTGCTAGGACATCCAAACTGATCAACAAAATTTGTTGATGTGTGTATCAACAACAAATAATGTCTTTTCTTGCAAGACAACATGGAAACTTATAACAATAAGCAACTATATTAATCTTCTTTTGTTATAAGAATGCAAAGAGCATATATAAAAGCTATCAATAGATTTTCAAAAACCCATCGAGAAAATATGAAAACAACATATTACAACATTGGAAAATAGACAATATCATAGTGAAATTAAATCAATAGTAGAATGTATTTAAGAATGTACAAAAACAACAATAATTGATTAGTATAGCACATATTCATTTTCATATACAAAAATGAATGTGATTTTTATTTTATTTTTGTATGGGGACATTATGAAGAAAACTAAAACCGATAGAAACTAAGAGAAAACCACAACTTTAAAGGATTTAAAAACTATGAGAAAAGAACCATAACTTTAAAGGAATTTACATCTAAATCCATGGTATCAAATGGTAAATCTTGAAAATATGGTTCCCAATTAATAAATTTAGAATAATTGTATGTTGATTTCCAAATACTTTACCATTTAAAGGTATTAAAGTTTAGATTAAGGAATCAATGTAGTCATAAACTAAAAGTAGACTCTATTATTGATTTCAGTTCATTAAAATCTATTATTGTTTTCAGTTCATATGCAATAAGAGGATTTTGCAAATGATCATAGATATTTTTTTAACAATGTTTCATTAAAAAAACATCAAATTGATTTTGCATATGGTCATGGATTCTTAGAAAATATACAGTATACAAGTATAAAAGGTTAAATATATCTTTTTCACTACATCAAGGTTACATAGTTTTCTTTTATTGGGAAATAATGTATTTTTTAAATATATGTTATTAAAAATACAATTTTTGATTTGTATGCAAGAAATATGTTTCTTGACAAACATTTTCCCTGGTTAACAAAATTTAAATTTGATAGTTTTTTGAATAACCCTTTTCAACATAATCTATATATTTCTTCCAAAAATGCATTTTTCTATTTTGATCAAATCTATGCACCTTAAAATCATTTTGCTAATTACCTTCATTTTGATAAAACCTACATCTCTTAAAGAAATGGATTTGGTGTTGTCTACATTCTCGAAATATATACATATTAGAATTTTTTTTACCAAAATCAAAATGCTAAACCTAAACTTAGATTAAAAACCACACTCGTTATGTACTCATAAAAAATTTAAATTTGATAGTTTTTGAATAACCCTTTTCAACATAATCTATATATTTCTTCCAAAAATGCATTTTTCTATTTTGATAAAATCTATGCACCTTAAAATCATTTTGCTAATTACCTTCATTTTGATCAAACCTACATCTCTTAACGAAATGGATTTGGTGTTGTCTACATTCTCAAAATGTATACATATTAGAAATTGTTTTACCAAAATCAAAATGCTAAACCTAAACTTAGATTAAATATGACACTCATTATGTACTCATAACCCACTGTAGCTTACTTTCATACATTACAATGGAAACATGAACATGTAAAGTGTTGGAGTATAACACTCCAATAATAAAGGTAATGGCTATCATTAAGGATTTATGTCATACACAATTTATGCATATGCGCTATTATGTGTGATTAAGTGTTGGGAGTAAAACACTCCAATAATACGTAAAGGTAATGGTTATCATTAAGGAATGTATGTTATACACAATTTATGCATGTGTTATTATTAGTGATTAATTATAGGTTAATTAGTTGAAATAAGGAAGTGTGGCCTGTATAAGTTGGAGTCTTTACAAATTCACTAATAAATGGTTTATAGATTTAATTAAATGAATACAGAATTTAAAATTCCACTAACAAATTATATATATCGAGTTATAATAAATTCAGTTAAATTATTAATAAATTAATAATTTAAATATATTAAATTATTTTCAATAGTTAATATCTTATGTATATAATTTAATTGAATTTATGAGAAAGATAACACTCATGTTTAAGGAAATGTTTTGATGAGAACAATATGATATTATCTTGAATTTGTAACTTTAAGCAAAGTCAGACGATACACACTTACACACTTAGTTGTTGAAGATGTACGGCCACAAAGAAATAAAAATAATAAATGCAGTTTTCTGGAAAATTGAAAATGTTGCTTTTATTAATAGCCAACATTTATAAAAAATAACAAATCCAATCCTCCAATGGATTAGAAAACGTAGCTATGACAACTAGATATTACTGAGAAGAAGGTAGGTGGGCTTTGAGGTTTCTAGGCGTTGAGAAATAAATAGTGACGCTGGAATTTCAAAGCTGATTATATCCAATAAATCAAAGATGCTTAAAATCCATGAATCATGGTAATGTGTTAATCAATTGAATAGTAATAAAAATGTTAGATTTCCTAATTTTAAAATTCATGAATCTATTCACTTAATGTGAAAGATGCTTATAATTACAATAATCTAAAGTAAAAAACTGCATTAAAATAAAAATAAAAATAAAAATACCTTTTAAAAAAGTTAATATTTTCATATATCTCATTAAAAAAAATAAATTAGAAATACCTTTTAAAAAAATCAATATTTTCATATATCTATTTTTTATAAAAAAAAATAAAAAACCTTTAAAAAAAAATCAATATTTTCATATATCTAATTTTTATAAAAAGAAAAATAGAAAACCTTTAAAAAAAATTAATATTTTCATATATTTATTTTTAATTTTTATTTTATTTTATAATTTTTAAAATAACTTATTCTGGAAAAAACTATTTGTTTTTTTTTTCAATAAAATAAAATAACTTGTAAAAAGCCAAAAAAATATAAAATATAAAATTGGAATAAACTTCTATATGCTTTGTTTTATGAATTAGTTCCAAGTCTCGCGTAAAGTTTGCATTCTCTGGCCTTCCTTTCAAAATGACAAGCCAAATTGACTCTCAAATAATCAAAAATGTTTTATCAAAATAGTGACTTGTCAAAAACCAACAATTTTATCAAAAGTAATTGTTTGTCAACACAAACAAATAGAAGAAAAGGGATTAAACTTTAATATGCTTTATGAATTAATTTTGGGTCTTTCTAGAAGATAAGATTAGGAGGCCTCGAGCCTCCATATTTAGAATATTTAACATTTTTATTAGTGTATGTTTAGCATAAGTTTTCTAAGACCCCACAACAATTAAGAAAGAAGAACCAATCTAACACATAAGGACATGGCAAATGATAATGTGGCCCTCGAGTTTAATTTCAGCTTTCATACAAAGATGAAACAATTAAGATTTATATTGGTTTCTCTTTCTCTTTAGCATAAGTTTTCTTAGGCCTCCCAACAATTAAAGATGAAGAACCCATCTAACAACCACAAGGACATGGAAAATGATAATGCAGTCCTGGACTTCAACTTTTTCTAGAGTTGAGCTTTCAAACAAAGATAAAACAAAAAATTCTTAATGTTGGGATTTGGTGACAACGAATTCTTCCAAGGATGGATTTGGATCCTATTATTCTGCATTGGTTGCAACTAAAATAGACCAAGTTAGAATATGGATATGAGTGCATTTAATAATGAGTTTCTTGTGTAAATGTATATAAATTCATGTAAGCTCGTAGAGGCAGAGAGAGACAGAGTGAGAACTTGCTAGTCTGCTATAATCTCCATGATATGAGTAATAAGACAACCGATGCCTATGCTTGGTGGATGTAGCCCAACGTTTGGGTGAACCACGTGAAATCCCTGTGTTTATTATCTGTGTGATTGTTAATTATCATATGAGAATCGTGTTTTCCACATTTGCAATTGTAACAAGTGGTATCTGAGTTGGTTGGAGGAGAGGGTGTCAAGGGCATCAAATTCTCGAAGGAGCCACAGGAGTGAAACCTGTGTAAGGTGCGTCGATTTACACATCGTCGCAGGGGCCTCCTGTTGGAAGGTGCAATGACCTATAGGCTGCCCTTCCATTTCACGAAAAATCTTGAGCATGTCACACCTTGGCTTTCTCGGGAAGGGTGATGGCCCATTGAAGCACGTCACAGTCTAGTTGTAGTGGGAAGTGAGACAACCCATTGAAGCACGTCGCAAGGCACTCACATCGGGAGGTGCGACGATTCCTTAAGATAAACATTCGCATGTTTTTCTTCTTAAAACATTTTAAGGTATGGTCTTTTATGAAAGTGGAAAGGGATGAAGGTTATGTTATATTTGGAATTTAATATAATATATATAAAAAGGTGGAGGATAAAATATAGTATTTAAAGGAATACCTTTTTTATGTGAGGTGGATCTCATGTGGATGTTGAAGAAGATATAAAAGGTTTTTTGAAATATATAATTTATTATTATTATTTTAAACCTTTTGTGGTTATCATTTAACCTTATTTATTAAGGATCCACATTTAATCTTATTTATTATTCCTCCACATTTAAAAGGGTTTTATAAGCAATGGGTATTAAGAGATTCTGTGCTAATGGCTGAGATGCAGAGTTTAAAGTTTGAATTTTTAAAGTTCAGTGGTAAAAGCAAGTTTGAGCTCTGGAAGCTCAAGATGCAGGATTTACTGGTGCAACAAGGGTTGCAAAAAGCATTGGCAGGAAAGTCAAAGAAACCAACAACCATGACGAATGAGGAATGAGAAGATATGGATGCAAAATCTCTTAGTACCATTCGCTTATGTTTGGCGGATGATGTTCTGTTTAATATCGTAGGAGAGGATACAACATCAGGCTTATGGAGCAAGTTGGAAAGTCTATATATGAAAAAGTCCTTGACGAGCAGAATCTACTTGAAGAGACGGTTGTACAGCTTGCGGATGAAAGAACATAAAAAAGTTGCTGACCATTTAAATACCTTCAATACCCTTATAGTTCAATTAACTAGTATGGGAATTAAATTTGAAGATGAAGATAAGGATATTACACTATTGTGTTTGTTGCCTGAGTCTTGGGATAATCTAGTCACCTCTATTATCTTTAGCTCAATAGATGTTTTAGATTATGACTCTGTTGTGGGAGATTTGTTGGTTGAGGAGACGAGGAGAAAATCTAGTAAAAAAACCTCAACTTCAGAGGTGATGTTGGTCAGAGGTCGAACTAAAGAGAGGAATGAGAGAAGTTTTTCTCGATCTAAGTCAAGACACAGAAAGGGTAAAGCAAAATGCTGGTACTGTGGCAAAACAAGACATCTCAAGAAAGATTGCTGGAAGAGAAAGGAATATGAGGAAAACTCTACGAAGGAAGCAAATTTGGCTGTAACAAATTCAGGTATGACTGGTCAAGTTTTATCCGTTTCTAGTAATTTACAATATCAAGAAGAATGGCAGTTAGATTTAGGTGCCTCCCACCACATGTGCTCACATATAAATTGGTTCATTTCTTACCAATCTGTTGATGAGGGTGTAGTGTTTATGGGAAATGGTATTCCATGTAAAACTGTTGGGGTTGGTAGTATTAAAATCAGGATGTTCGATGGTATTGTTAGGGAATTAACGGATGTTAGATATGTACCCGAGCTTAAATCAAATTTGATTTCATTAGGAGTGTTGGATTCTTGTGGATATAAGTATACAGGTCAAGGTGGAGCACTCACAATGTCGAAAGGTAGTTTAGTAGTGATGAAGGCAACAAAGGTTGATAACCTTTATAAGCTGGAAGGGAGTATTGAAGTGGCATTTGAAGTGACAGATGTATCTTCTTGTTTATGGAAGAAGCATCAAGGTCATAAGAGAAATAAAGAATTGTAGGTATTGGTAAGCGGTAAATCATTTCCAGACTTAAAATATTTGTTTCTGAATTCCTGCTTGTTTTCTGCCAGTTATGATGGTGGTATAAAGGGATGTTGTGTGTGGGATTCTACTTCTCACAAGTTAATAATTGACAAAGATATAGTACATATGGAACAACCACAAGGGTTGATTTAAGATTGCAACAATAAATTTGTTTACATGCTAGAAAATTCATTGTATGGCCTATTGGTACCCAGGCAAATATACAAGAGGTTTGAATCCTTCATAGTGAGTCAGAATTTTCAAAGGGTAGGAATGACTATACAATTTATAGTACATTCACAGTCTTGATGTTATTTGCTGATAATATGCTTGATGCAAGACAAAGCATGGATAAAATCAGTAAGAAAATAACTCAGGTGGACAAGACAATTTAGATGAGGGATCAAGGAGTAGAAAAACAAATTATGGGCATGGAAGAGTACAAATATGGTAATGGTAAGATGTGGTTCGAGTTCAGTATGAACATTGTAAAACCATTTTTTATCCCTCTTGCTTTCCGTTATAAGTTTTATTCAAGCATAGGTCCTGTCTATAAAGAAGAAATGATTATGTCTCATGTAAGTTCAGTAGGAGGTCTGTTGTATGTGATGAAATGGTTAAGACCAGATGTTTCACATGCTAATGATGTTGTCAGATATGTGATAGATTCATGTGTTGCAGTGAAATGGGTGCTTCAGCGTTTGAGAAGCACAAATGTCACCTATAATGGTTACACTGAGATGGTCTGTGATAATTGTAAAGTATGTTTTATAGGTGTTTTGGATAGGAGGATATCTATCACTAAATATGTCTCACAACACAGTTGTGGAAGACATGTTGGAGGTGGAGTGACCCCTCAGGAAATCCAAACTCATGCAAGTCACACATGCGAGATCATGAAACCAGTTTTATTAGAGAAGCTGCAGTGGTGCTTGGATTCTCTTGGCTTGCAGAAAATGTGATGAACAAAAGGAAGGAGAAAGGTATAAGGTTAATTGTTGTCAAGGTGGATATTGTTGGGATTTTGTGACAACGAATTCTTCCAAGGATGGATTTGGATCCTATTATTCTGCGTTGGTTGCAACTAAAATAGACCAAGTTAGAATATGGACATGAGTGCATTTAATAATTAGTTTATTGTGTAAATGCATATAAATTCATGTAAGCCCGTAGAGGTAGAGAGAGACAGAGTGAGAACTTGCTAGTCTACTGTAATATCCATGATATGAATAATAAGACAACCGATGCCTATGCTTGGTGGACATAGCCCAACGTTTGGGTGAACCATGTGAAATCCCTGTGTTTATTATTTGTGTGATTGTTAATTATCATATGAGAATTGTGTTTTCCGCATTTGCAATTCTAACACTCAATAGGCACGTTTTTCTCTTTACAGGGATTATAGCAAGGTAATTTTATTAGTTTGGTTAATGAATCAATTTATCGAACCTTATACTAATAAATAAAAAATGCTCAACTAGCAAACACTAATTTTGAAATTTATTTATCAAGCCTTATAAGCCTTATACTAGTAAGCTTAGTCATCATTTTAGTAGTATACAAAATAATCATTTTGTCACAAGTATAAGAACTGCTTAGCAAGTACGCAGTAATTTTAAATTTTTTGAAATTCTATTATCAATAATTTTTTGTTTTACTTCATCTTAATTCATTATACAATGCAATGAAAACCTTTTTTTTTTTCAATAAATAAAATAACAATTTCAATTAAAATCAAACTTTATTGGTGTTCTTATCTCCGCTCTTGAGAGGGCAACCAAAGCCTGAGTAAGCCAAGAAAAGGATAAGGTCTCGAAAGGCCACCCTTTCTTTATCTATCTCTGGTCAACCAGTAAGAATAGCAAAATTCTGCTCAGGATCGTCGATGGCTTGCACTGCATTCGATACCCATCTCCCTCCCTATTCTATAGTGTATGAACCTATGGGATTAGGTAGTGGGAATAACTCCTAAATTTCCATAGCTCATTCTTCACTCAATTGTCATATAATAATAATAATAATAATAATAATAATAATAATAATAATAATAATTGAAAGTATATTAAGATGTTTTTAAACTATTTTAAAAAATTGATTTAAATATTTACAAGATAAAATAATTGAAATTTTTTTAAAATTTTTTAAGAAATATAAATTGAACTTAGTAATAATGAAAAATTATCATTATCCATATAAATTAATAAATTTAAGCATTTATCAAATGTTTCATCATTTTTTTTTCATTTGCCTGCCAGGGAGGCAATAACATGCAAAATGACATTACCAAGAGAAAAATAACTCTCTGTTTTGAACCGAACATGAAGATGTATTGAGACATAATGGTCGAGGCGCATAAAGCTATGGTAAACTACTTGAGATGGCTAACTGGACCATAGTTTTTGTTGAAAGTTTGACAATGCATAATAATAATTGAGAAAAAAAAGAAGAAATTAAATTGAAGGTGAAGAAAGTAAATTCAACAAATTTATTGAACAAGTCAATTGATTTTACTATAAATCATATATAAAGTTGATTTTACTATAAATCATATATAAAGTCATTTCCAGAAAGGCAATAAACAAGGAAAATAGCTCTTCTTATTGAATGGGATGGGATATAAAGAGGTATTAATCGGTCATGAAAGTCGTTGAGTGACTTGAAATGGTATATATCACCAAATTATTTTAGTAGTACACAGGAATACAAGAACTATTTATTTTGAAATTTTTGGAGAGAAACTAAGGTTCAAACTGCATACACAAAATAAGCAATCTCTATAGGAGTAAAAATTTAGAAAAAAAAAACATTAAATCTCTGCATTACCGTGTTTCGTGAACTCTGCCTAGCAGCTGATTAGATTAACTAGAGATGTTCAACATGAAGGATCCGCATGTCGGGTAAAGGCGGCAAGGTAATTTTAATTTTTCGGGAGATTTTTTTTAATTAAATAAGCTGTTCATTCTCCTGACTCAATGAATTAAAAAAGTTAAACTAAAAAAAATATTTCAACTAAGGTTACGTGGCTTATGAATATAATTGAGAGAAAGAGGGCACCATTTGGGGCTGCTTCCAATAGCCACGAATGATCCCTTCTCTAGAAATGACATGATTGTAACACCATGCATGCTTGTTCTACGTGGCTTATGAATAACATTGACAGAGTGACACCACCATTTGGGGATGCCTTCAATTGCCACTAATGATTCCTTATCTGGGAAGTGCCACGATGCTTAGACCATGCAAGCTCCATCCAGGGAGAGGAACAATCCATTCTTAGAGATTTTAGTTTGGATTTATCTTGCTGTGAAGATCATATCTTCCAACACACAATTGGGTTTGGCTAAGCTATAGATCTCTCAGGCTTGCATAAGCTTCAAATCCACTACTAGCCTCAATTACCACCATCCCTTTAGGTTCGTCGTTTCTGTCTCTTAAACCCAAAACCCATTCACTGAAGTAGTTTCCCCAGCTATAACATTCAAGCATGGCATGCCTAATATGTTTGATCGATGGACCTCATCCGTGGACCTCCCTATACTATTTTCCTCTCTAATGTCTTTGTGTTTGATATTTTAGCATATATATGCTTATGAAGTCTTCAAATGTGGAAGACCACGCTGGGATATTTAGTACCCACATGCTTGAGATGAAGTTAGATATCTAGTACTGAGATTTATTTAAAGGGAAATGCATGTTTCTGTGATTTAGTGTAGGTAGCCACATTTGGAAATATGTCTACATTTTTTAAGTGTTGTGATTGTTGAGATGAAACTAATATCTAGTAATGATATTTTTTTAAAGGGAAATGCATGTTGCTATGATTTAGTTTAGGTAGCCACATTTGGAAATATGTCTACATTTTTAAGTGTTGCTATTGTTGTCAACATTGTGACATAGTTCATAACCTGCTTTCTACAGCTTGGAAGCATCTACAGGTTGATCAAATTCAAACCAGATAAGAGTGGGGAGTAGAATCGCAAGGGTAAGAATACACTAATTTTTCCAGATTCTGAAAACTTAAGCCATTTATGGTTCAAGTATCTTCTTTTATTTTGACTGCCCAAGTCCCCAGAAAAAACCTGTGGTAGGTTGGCCTAGATCGACATTGAACTCTACACTTTCATCGACGTGTATACACATTGCGCCATTACATATAGAGAGATGGGAGTTTGGCGATGACTTCTCTTCACTGTTAAGATATGCATCGTGGAAAAAACAATGAGCCTTCCTCATTCCATCCTTCCAAGAAAATCCTAATTCCACGCAGAACATTTATGACACTCAGAACATAATCTAAGAATGTAGTTATGGGTGAAATTGCAATTTAGCAATGTAGTGGTGAAATTGAAATTTTGTAATAATCAAGTTGCAATTTCAACCACTCTTATATATTTCTAACTCAAAAAGTGGAATGTTCACAATTTCAACCATTCTTCTAAATATAGTTATGGAAAAGTAAGCTAATGTTTTTTGTTTCAAGAGAAAAAACTTGATTTTGAAGTAAAAAATGAAAGAAGGACTAAGTGTTTTTTTTCTTCCTTCAAAATAAAACAACAAAAACTCGTGTTTTTTTTTCTTCCTTCAAAATAAAACAACAAAAAAACGCTTACTAAATAAAACAACTCTTACTGAGTTATTTTTTTCTTCCTCCAAAATAATCAAAAGAGAAATTCAAACTAATACTCTTTCATCAAAAGAAATATATGATATCGAAGAGAAATTATACATATATATGCTATCCAAGATAAATCATACATAAATGTTAAGATTATTTTCCAGTAAGAGTTAATAGTGTCTACCTGAATAATCAAAAGAGAAATTCAAAATAATACTCTTTCATCAAAAGAAATATATGATATCGAAGAGAAATTATACATATATATGCTATCGAAGATAAATCATACATAAATATTAAGATTATTTTCCTTTCAATGTAAGTAAGAGTTAATAGTGTCTACCTTAAGAGTAGATCCAATAACACTAACACGAAGAGTGTATCTTCTCCACGAGCAATACAACTCCACGAACACAACCAATTATCTTCAGCTATTTAATGCCCAATTCAGTGCCCAATGTATCTTCAACTATTCAGTGTGAACAATTTATCTTCATCCATTCAATGTTTTATATGAAGCACCCAATGGTGGTGTTTAGAAGAACCCTATATCACTACTTTCAAGAAAGACGATACAATATTGATAAAACTGACTGTATACATTAATGCATAGTCATCCTCATTCAATAAACTCATCGTATACATTAATCCATACCCGTCCTCATTCAGTAAACTCACCGTATACATTAATGCATAGTCATACACATTCAATAAACTCATTGTCAATGTCATTCAATAATGTCGATGGCATTCAATAAACTCACTGTCAATGTCATAAATGGCTTCAAGAAACTTACTATATTAGATAAGTTTCTCTGCCTCATTTAATTTATTTACAAGAAACTTACACTGCTCTGCCTCATTTAATTTTTTTACTAATCAAAAGTTTCGTGGAAACTAACTCAAAACCTTCATCTAATAACATTGGCAATTTCTAAGTCATTACACAAACCATCCATCCAAAAGGTTTCCCTCTATAGACCCTATAGTATGTATTAGTTTATCTAAATCTTCTATATAATTGCCTATATTATTGCCATTTTTTTTTTCTTGTTTAAGAGATTGCTTTAATATTTAAGAATCTATGGTTTTATGCCCCAACTCTACTAAATCTATGGTTTTATGTCCCAACTCTTAAAATTAGGAAGTTTTTATAAATATGGCATGCACTTTTGCATTCAAAAATCATAGTGTGTGTAACATCCCCATCTGGTACGACTCCTATGATGTACAACCGGTAAAAGCACCCTTATTTATTTATTTATTTTTTATTTTTTTTGTGTGTGTGTGTGTGTAGGAAGGTAATAATGACATTATACTCAACATCTCAACATGACGATGACACAATGCATGCAACTCACGCAACAACAACATAACAACCTAACATAAAATCACATCAAGCACTTGGAAGCAATGTACGACATTCAACCGACGAAAAATAAGAATGACTACCCGCCTGTCCTACCCTGCAATGGTTAGGACCTCCAGGACACATAAGCAACGCTCAAGCCCAGGTTCCCATCGATTTTGACCATTTAAGGTTTTAGGGCTGGCGACTGTTCTGAGGAACAAGGAGGTGTCTACATCCCACCTAACACAAGTAGACCAAGCCTACTAAGCTAAGGACAATCATCCTAACAACCCAAAATTAATTACACAAGTAACTAGAACCCTTACAGTGAGAAAAACCAATCACATTGAAGGTTTACAAAACCACGTACAACATTAATTAATATTAAACAACAACCATTAATCAAGGCTAAAAGGTCATTATCTATGACTTAAATTGGCGTTAATTACAGATCAATTAACCAGTCTAAATTCCATCAGTCAACGAGTTACCCACCGAACTTAACATGAATTAAGACTCAAATTTAGCGAGTCCGGGTTACCAATTAGGCAATATTTATAAATCCAACTAACCATAAACTTGAATAACAACATTAACATTCTTAAAGTGGAATGCTACCTATAACACTTATGAACAATGAAACCTCAACATTAGTCTAGATATAATGACTGAACTAACCACACTAGCTGGTTATTATCATTGAGGAGGAAATTGCCAGCTAATAACATTGTTGTAGCAAATCAACAAGGTAATTACATATCTATTACATAACAATTTATTACAACAGTTAACTAGGCATTTAACATAATGATTAACATAATCAATTAATTGAGCAATAACAAGGTAGTTTGCATGACTATTTTCATAACAAGTATTATAGCACTAACAAGGTGATTATCATGTTAATTAACATAACAATTAATATAACAGTAGCGAGACAATTTATATGACGGTTAACATAACGATTAATAGCGCAAAAACAAGGCAATTTACATAACTGTTAACCATTTAACTCGCTGCGACATTTAATCAATAAGTAGGAATCTGCTGACCATTCACAGTGTTGTAGCAATTGTTCTGGCATTTAGTAAGGCAATTAATATAGCATTTAACATTGCAATTAACAAGCCAATTAACTGTAGAATTGGTTCTGGTAAATTTGTGGTCATTCCAGCAAGCTCAGTCAACATTCTAAAGGCAAAAATCATGGGTAATTACAACAAGCTCTGGCAACATTCTAAAGGAAAAATCATGGGTAATTATAGCAAGCTCTGGCAACATTCTAAAGGAAAAATCGTGGGTATTTAAACAACAATCAAAGTCAACTTTTAAAGGCAATAATCGTAGGCATTAAACAATGGTCTCAGACAGGTTTTAAATGGAAAAATGTGAGCATTTAAACAACGATCTCATACATGTTTTGAATGGTAAAATCGTGAGCATTAAACAATGGTCTTAGACATGTTTTGAATGGTAAAATTGTGACCATTAAACAATGGTCTCAAACATGTTTTGAATGGCAAAACGTGAGCATTTAAACAACGATCTCAGACATGTTTTGAATGGTAAAATAGTGAGCATTAAACAATGGTCTCAGACATGTTTTGAATGGAAAAACGTGAGCATTTAAACAATGATATCAGACATGTTTTGAATGGTAAAATCATGAGCATTAAACAATGGTCTCAGATACATTTTGAATGTCAATTCATGAGCATTTAACCACAATCTCAGCCACGTTTTGAATGGAAAAATCGTGGGTAATTAATCAACTATCACAATCTCATTTTAAAAGGGAAAGACATGTACAGGGACACACCAGAAGGGCATTCATGGCTATCCGTAATTAAAATATGAAGAATGATGTGCCCAAAATGCACCAGAAGGAACTCCATGTTGCCAACATCATTTAAAAGAGAAAAACGTTGCAAAAATGCAGACATGGAAATGAATTCGTTTTCCATTGCCAGGATACCAATGCCATGCAGACAGAAATACAAAAAAAAAAGTTTTTCATCTTCCGGACACCAATATAAAATGCAGATAGGAAATCAAACATTATTCCCATTGCCAGAGTACCAATACAATGCAGACATGAATACAAAAACGTTTTTCATCTCCTGGACACCAATATAAAATGCAGATAGGAATTCAAACGTTCTTCCCATTGCCAGAGTACCAATACAATGTAGACAGGAATACAAAAACGTTTTTCATCTCTCGGACACCAATATAAAATGCAGATAGGAAATCAAACGTTCTTCCCATTGCCAGAGTACCAATACAATGCAGACAGGAATATAACAACGTTTTTCATCTCCCGGACAAAAATATAAAATGTAGATAGGAAATCAAACGTTCTTCCCATTGCCAGAGTACCAATACAATGCAGACAGGAAAAACAAATAAGAACGTTTTTCCATTTCCAGGATACCATTATAAAAATACAGACCTGAAATCAATTCATTTTTTTTTTTCATTGCCAGAATACCCAAAAATTTGCAGACCGGAAATCAATTCGTGCTTCCAATGCTATAACCCTAATACAACACATACAACAGTAAGAGAACGCAAGGATCTGATGGGAAAGGTCATGGAATGATTGTCGGGGTTTCTATAAGTCAAGGCATAGAGAAAACCAACTAGGACACAAGATAATCCACACGCAGAAGTTGTTGCCAGATGGCGGAATCAACAATCAGCCAGGGACAAACATCAAGGGTAGCTGGCTAACAGTTTCATCCTTCGCTCATCATCCTTGCACAGAAAAGCATGGCGTTGAGATCCATAGGTATTTTAATGCTAAGGCGACGACCGTAGATCGGGCTCCTAGCCGACTGCTCAGGGGAGGACTGGTGAGCTAGGGATGAAGGCTAAATGACCATGAAGGTCACAATCAACACAACAAGGTGGTCAAGACATGCAGGAAAATGAAGGCCATGGGTGTCAACAACCATCGAGCTAGGATAAGGAAAGTTCCATTCACCAATTTTAAAAAACATCATTTTACTTTTCCATTAAATAAGTAGATCCAATCATAAGTCCTAATACATTCTACCATACAAAAATGAAGAGAGCGTACCATTGCCTGATCGCCCACTCCGAATGACATCCCACGCGCTTCGTGCAACTCCCGCTCGTCGACCGTCGAGACTTCACCGCTATCTCCCAGCCAATGCTAGGGGTACACTTCTTCCCCCTTAGCCCCTCGAGCTGCAAAGGGGCCACACACTCACTATCCAGAGATTTCGACTAGCTCCCAGCTCACCTCACAAGGCCGAGCTACCACTCCTCACCAAGCTGGGTATCCCAACTCCCACAAGTTAAGTCAGTCAAGTAGATATTTCTGCAGCGTAACGTTACACAAACAGAAGAAGATCCTTCTTCCTTCTCCTTCCTTCATTATATAGAGTTTCAAACTTCCTTTCTTTCCTAAAATCTCATTTCATTAAAGTTTTAAAAATAAATTCCTAAAAATTCCTCTCCATACAAGTGTCCCCCATCCCCTACATTCCTCCATAATTTAATTTCTTTAATTAATTGATTATCTTTATTTCCCTCACCCACCTAGAGTTACTCCTAGAATCACTCCTAGGTGTCCCCAAATTCTGTTATAGGTTTTAATGGCTTTCCCTATTATTAAATTGCTAGTTCAGCTTAAATTAGAAAGCTCTTAAATGGTAGATACCTTTTCTAAGTTTGACTTTCCTCTTTTTCCCTTTTTATGTTTACCTCTTTTCCTTGTTTCCTAATTTTTTAGATTTCCCCTCTTTCCTCTGTTTAATTAGAACTCAAAAAGGAAGGTATGGAAATTAACCCTTTTTCCCTTTTCTCATTTAATTAGTATTTTAAAATTATCAAACTAATAAAACCATTAATTCCCCTTTTTCTTTTAGATTTTATTCCAACAGATTTTTTTTTAATGAATAAATTAAATTTTTTATTCCCTTCATGTTACAAGATTTAATGAAGGTCATAATTATTATTTATGTGGTTTTTTTTTTTATTATTATTATTGTTATTTTTTTTATAGAGAGATAAAATTTTACCACTAGCATATTTTAGACTTAAACCTTAAATTTTCGTACAGGGCGACATTTAATTAGGGAATTTGTTTTAAAAATTTCTTAACACGTTATTCGTCCTAAGGCCATCTAGGTTCATTCCTCTATCATCAACAATGCGACGTGCCCTTCAGTACGCACTAGGTGCTCCAAAGGTGCCACTCGCCTTAATCTGTTTCCCTTGCACGACATGCCCTTCAGGACGCACTACGTGCTCCAAGGGTGCCACTCGCCTCTTGACTGACTTGGTAGACATCAATAATCCCTGGAGTCAATACTCCACCAAGTGAACTTGTGGGAGACTAAGGGCCTCTAAGGAATAAGTCCCCCTCCTTATTGCGCGCCCCTTAGAATCATCGTGAGCGACTATCGCAGTTTTCCCTCATGGCATCGTGGGTCCTCTCGAACTAGGTAAATTTTAACCTACAATTCGAGCCACGATGGGAGTGCTAGTAGGCTGTGGCAGGGCTGCTGTCCACACCTCTCCCTCAACATATCTGGTAGTCGTGCGTGACCCCTTTACTCCACATGTGATTCTGGTCGGCAAGTTACCGTCAGGATGCATCATCAACAAATCATGTCAGAACATATCCATATCATATCATCTAATCAGATGCACTAATATCACAGTAAAACAATCAAACCCCAATGGTACACTCCNAGTAAACCATGTCAATAGCACCTGTCTATGTCAATGCAGTAAAACAACATGTCATCAACCCATAACGCCTCATAATAAAAATCAAAAGTTTTATAGCATAGTAATCCGGATCACTTGTGAGCAAGTGTCCTCAAAGAATAAGTTTGCTCAGTGCACCAAAGCATTATGTTACATACACCCCTCTTGGTCTAAAATTCATCCCAAAGTTTCATAGTATAAATGCTGAAATAAAGTGTATCACAGTATCATATGTCTATCTATCAAACAAAAATGGAAACTGCTGGCGCATATCATATGCGTCCTCCCAGGTCGCCGAGTGTGGACTATAATTGTCCCACTAGACCTTGACCTTCTCTATCATTTGATGCCATATCTGTCGAACGGGATGATCCAAAATGTGGATCGGTTCAGCCGTGAGCGCCCCCTCGTCCGTCACCTGCAAGGAACTCATGTCAATAACATGTGTAGGATCACTAATATAATGTCTCAAAACAGATACATGAAAAACATCGTGCATGTGCCTCAAAGAATCAGGCAAAGCTAGACAATAGGCCATGGGCCCCTTTCTCTCCACAATCTCGGAAGGTCCCATGAACCTAGGAGAGAGTTTATCTCCCTTCCCAAACTTGATCAAAATTTTATGCGGTTTAACTCGCAAGAACACTCGATCGTCGACCTCGTAGCTATGGTCGACACGATGCGCATCGGCATAAATCTTCTACTGATCCTGCGCTTCTTTAATCCT
>JASDQU011246530.1:15071-30038 GCA_032191745.1 Picea mariana | reverse complement strand
TTGAGCCTCTGAAATGCTTCCGCGCATTTCTCGGTCCAAACAAACTTCTTGTTTTTCTTCTGCAATTCCATGATCGGATTTGCTATCTTCGAAAACCCCTCGACAAACCATTGATAGTATCCTGCTAAACCCATGAAGCCACGCACTTCCGAGACATTCGTTGGCGCAAGCCATTCCATAATGGCCTCGACCTTCACTGGATCCACAATGATACCTTCACTGGAGATGACGTGCCCTAAGTAGTGGATCTTTGATTGATAAAATGAGCATTTGGATAACTTCCCATACAATTTGTGCTCTCGTAGACACTGTAGTACCAAGTGCAAGTGCTTGTTATGCTCCGCCGTCGTCCGAGAGTAAATCAAAATATCGTCAATGAATACTTGGACGAACTTGTCCAAGTACTTGCGGAACACTCCGTTCATCAAACTCATAAATACCCTTGGGGAATTTGTCAGTCCAAACGGTAAAACAGTAAACTTGTAATGTCAAAATATCATCTTAAAGGTGGTCTTAGGGACGCCATCTTCCTTAATTCATAATTGGTGATACCCNTCATCAATCCTTGGCAACGGATATTGATTCTTGATCGTGGCCTTGTTCAATTGAAGATAGTCAATGCAGAGCCTCCACGACCCATCCTTCTTTCGAATGAAAATAACAGGTGCACCCAACGGTAAGACACTTGGACGTATCAGTCCCAGGTCCAACAATTCTTTTAGTTGCATTCTTAACTCTTGTAATTTCAGGGTCGACATCCTATAAGGCGTTCTCGCTATCAGTTCAGTTCTCCGTTTTAGGTCTATAGTGAACTCTAATTCCCTGTCCGGCGGCATCCCAGGTAACTCCTTTGGAAATACGTCCGCAGACTCTCTCACTACCGGAAGGTGTTCTAAACCTTCTGTTAATCCCTTCTCGTTTAATGCAAGGATCGCATAAATCTTGCACGCCTTGCGCATGCTCTTCCGTAGCTGTAAGGAAGAGATGAACCTCAGGGAAACTCCCTGGTTCCATCCTACAATCACACGTCTCTGTCCCTTGTCATCGACCAAGCTCAACCATTTTGTCTTACAGTTGAGTATCACCTAATGCAATTCCAACCAGTGCATACCAATTACGACATCATAAGATCCTAAGATCATGACGTACAGGTTGTCCCTTGTGAAAAACTCTCCCAGGTTAAGGATACAGCCCGTAACCTTTCCTCCAACCTTCTGTTTGGCTCCTGAAGCCATCTCTACGAAGCTAAACTCGTCCTGTTCGACTGCCTTTACCTTAATCCTTTTTAGCGTTGCACCATAAATGAAACTCTCGGTAGCACTGAGATCTATCAAAATACTAAGGGTCTGGTCAGCGACGGTACCTATTGTCTCGAGCACAGTTGACTAATTCTCTTCCTGGCGATTATTCACTGCTGTATGAATCCGATGGGCCTTTCCCATATCTCCCACGGTAGTGGGTCCGACTGATCCGGATGCTCTAGTCCTCTCCACTGGGCAGTCGTGCTGGTAGTGTGGCTCCCCACACGTCCAACACCCCTTCTTCGGCCCAGTAGTCCTGGTACCCGAAGTAGAATATGACGGCCCACTGGCCTGGAATCCTGGTCTGTTCTGCTGAACAGGCCTAAACTGCTGCTGTTGTGGTCGACGCTGCTGTTGATGCTGTGGTCCCCGATAAGGTGTCCACTGCTGAGGCATCGGTCGTTGAGGTGTAGTGAAAGTGGATCCCCTCTGGAAGCCATGATATCCCAACGTATGTCTGGCTGGTGTCTGATGCTGCTGTGCTCTAGATGACACCTACCCTGCTAGTCTCGCTAGAGTCCTGGTCTGATCCCCACTGATAAGATCCTCCTCTGCTATGAGGGCCTTCTGGACGACATCATGCAAGGTTTGAGGTATCAAAATCCTAACCTTTGCACGTATGCTGCCCTTAAGGCTGAACACAAACCTGTTGACCTTAAGTTTCTCAGTGTTAAGGTGCAGAGCATACCGGAGCAGCTCCATAAAATGGGCCTCGTANTCTCCTATCGTAAGGCATTGAAATCATTGAGCTGATACTCAATGAATTCCTCTGAAAGGTATCGCTCTCGGAACTGTTCCTTGAACAGTTCCCATGACACGTCTTCGACGACCATGTTCAGCTACGGTAGGAGAATCTTCCACCATAGAAGATAACTTCCTTTTAGTTGGAAGACCACCATGAAGACCTTCATGTTGGAGGTATAATTGCGAAGTGCAAAGCACATCACCATGTTCTCCAACCATGCCTCGGCGCTACGCCGTCCGGGGCACCAAAGAACTCGGGAAATTTGACCTTCTCGAGTTCACGGTGAATGCTACTAGTACCAACCGGAGCGCGTGGTGGAACCTCAGTGGGTGCCGACGCCCTGACCTCATCTCTGTCCAAACGGCTGATCAATACCTCAGACATGCACTGAAAATATCTCATCATTCCGACCACATCACCAAATTCTATCTGCTCCTATCTGACAACCTTCTCGTCTCCCTGGGGGTTAGATCCCTCAAGCGTGGATACCACTAGAGGTGTCATGCCTCCTCCACTAGCACCTCATCGTCTGCCTCCGCGGCGTCCTCTAACCATGATTACCTGCACGAATACAAGTCAACTCAATTAGTAACATTATAATCAAATCATATCAACGAAATCCATAGCGATCCCAAGTCACGGGTTGAACCTTCTCTGATACCACATGTAACATCCCCATCTAGTATGACTCCTACGATGTACAACTGGTAAAAGCACCCTTAATTTTTTTTTTTTTTTTTGTGTGTGTGTGTAGGAAGGTAATAATGACATTATACTCAACATCGCAACATGACGACGACACAACGCATGCAACTCACGCAACAACAACATAATGGCCTAACATAAAAGCACATCAAGCACCTGGAAGCAATGTACGACATTCAACCGATGAAAAATAAGAAAGACTACCCGCTCGTCCTACCCTGCAATGGTTAGGACCTCCAGGACACATAAGCAACGTTCAAGCCCAGGTTCCCATCGATTTTGACCATTTAAGGTGTTAGGGCTGGTGATTGTTCTGAGGAACAAGGAGGTGTCTACATCCTGCCTGACACAAGCAGACCAAGCCTACTAAGCTAAGGACAATCATCCTAACAACCCAAAATTAATTACACAAGTAACTAGAACCCTTACAGTGAGAAAAACCAATCACATTGAACGTTTACAAAACCACGTACAACATCAATTAATATTAAACAACAACCATTAATCAAGGCTAAAAGGTCATTATCTATGAATTAAATTGGCGTTAATTACATATCAATTAACTAGTCTAAATTCCATTAGTCAACGAGTTACCCACCGAACTTAACATGAATTATGACTCAAATTTAGCGAGTCTGGGTTAACAATTAGGCGATATCTATAAATCCAACTAACCATAAACTTGAATAACAACATTAACATTCTTAAAGTGGAATGCTACCTATAGCACTTATGAACAGTGAAACCTCAACATTAGTCTAGATATAATGACTGAACTAACCACACTAGCTGGTTATTATCATTGAGGAGGAAACTGCCAGCTAATAACATTGCTGTAGAAAATCAACAAGGTAATTACATATCTGTTACATAACAATTTATTACAACAGTTAACCAGGCATTTAACATAATGATTAACATAATCAATTAATTGAGCAATAACAGGGTAGTTTGCATGACTATTTTCATAACAAGTATTATAGCACTAACAATGCGATTATCATGTTAATTAACATAACAATTAATATAACAGTAGCGAGGTAATTTATATGACGGTTAACATAACGATTAATAGCGCAAAAACAAGGCAATTTACATAACTGTTAACCATTTAACTCGCTGCGGCATTTAATCAATAAGTAGGAATCTGCTGACCATTCACAGTGTTGTAGAAATTGTTCTGGCATTTAGTAAGGCAATTAATATAGCATTTAACATTGCAATTAACAAGCCAATTAACTGTAGCAATGGTTCTGGTAAATTCGTGGTCATTCCAGCAAGCTCAGTCAACATTCTAAAGGCAAAAATCATGGGTAATTACAACAAGCTCTGGCAACATTCTAAAGGAAAAATCGTGGGTAATTACAACAAGCTCCGACAACATTCTAAAGGCAAAATCATGGGTATTTAAACAACAATCAAAGTCAACTTTTAAAGGCAATAATCGTGGGCATTAAACAATGGTCTCAGACAGGTTTTGAATGGCAAAACGTGAGCATTTAAACAACGATCTCAGACATGTTTTCAATGGTAAAATTGTGAGCATTAAACAATGGTCTCAGACATGTTTTGAATGGTAAAATCACGAGCATTAAACAATGGTCTCATACATGTTTTGAATGGAAAAAACGTGAGCATTTAAACAACGATCTCAAACATGTTTTGAATGGTAAAATCATGAGCATTAAACAATGGTCTCAGACATGTTTTGAATGGAAAAACGTGAGCATTTAAACAACGATCTCAGACATGTTTTGAATGGTAAAATCGTGAGCATTAAACAATGCTCTTATACACTTTTTGAATGGAAATTCATGAGCATTTAACCACAATCTCAACTATGTTTTGAATGGAAAAATCATGGGTAATTAATTAGCTATCACAATCTCATTTTAAAAGAGAAAAACATTTACAGGGACACACCAGAAGGGCATTCATGGCTATCCACAATTAAAATATTGATGCCGATGCCCTCTACCTCTCAACCCACAGGTCGGAAGGTCGGCGTGCACACACAGGATCTTTCCTATCACACAGCCCGAAGAACTCTAACGCTCTTCTATTTCCCTATCGGGAAATCTGCTCCCACAACAATCCTCGCTGGCTCCCCTCTTTACACTTGGGAGATTGGACTTCGCGGTCTCGCGAATCCGGTGGTCGAGTGTTGGACTCTCAAATCCATGAATTTCGATACATTCAACGTTGACTTTCCCCTTCAGGATTTACCCTATCGCGATTTCGGTACTCGCGATGTCAAACAACTTGGTTCTCCGACTCCCGAATCCAAATTCGCCGAAACTCCAATATACTCGTGAGTTCGACCTTTCAATGCCCCGTCACCTCTGTCGATATTTCAGACTTCATGGTATCGCGAATCCTGATGTAAATGTTTCGGGACTTCTCGCCATGACACCCCGAAATGGTGTGCCACCTGTCCACTCGCCGACTCCACTGTGGCCCCACACAAATCTTCTTGGTTGTCGGGATATCGCGTATCGAAATATTGCGATTCCTGTTGCAATGTTCACGGGACTTCCACCCACGAAACCCTGATGCACGTCTTCACGTGTAGATCCTACGGCCCTTATGGCTCGAATCAACAGTCCTGCCCCTCCTGAGCTTTGAACCCTTTGGGAATACTTCGCCGTATCTTCCCCTGCTCCTCTGCTAGATCTGACGGCTCACGGAAATTCGCGAATTCCCCTTAGAGAATTCCGACTGTCCGTCTTTGCTTTCCGATTTCTACGAATGACCAAGTGTTCCTCCCCATGGAACTCATCCTTCTACGGCACAAACTTATGATACCTCTTACAGACTTCAAGGTACTTGGCCTTTCCTAAACTTCCTTATAAATCTGAGCCTTAGAAAAGACTCTTGCGCGCACTCCTTGCAGAAACCTTCAAACACTTCAAGTGCTTGAATCCTTTCGACTCTGCGCACACCTGTAGTAGCAGTCTCTCAATGCTTCACTTAGGTCCACAACCCTGATACTTTACTTGGCCTGCACACTCCTTGCACGACACCTGTGCCTGTCTGCACTTCTGTGGAAATGAGAACAAAAGCTATCTCTTCTGAGCCCCTTGTTAACACACTCCTTGCGGACACTTCAACTGCACTCCTTGCAGGAACTCTTGCTCAGACAGAGAAACAATTGAAACTCATTCCTACTTCCTCTCAGAGTTCAAACCCAAACATGAAATCATATACACAACATATAAAGTAAATGTATAACTGGAAGCAAACATTCATGAGCATATCATTCAGCATCAATACATAGAGAACAAACACGAAACCATGAATTTGAATCAAACTCTTTCTATTAATCCAAATATCTGTACATGGGTGTTCTTACACATCTCTCTGCATGCTCTTTCTCCAATCTTCCATTCCATAATGTTACAATACACAATGAGGGTGTCTATATCCCGTTTCCCTCTTGCGCTCTAAAACTGTCTAATCTAGAATTGAATTCTACCTACTTGCATTAACTACTTTAAATTCCTTCTACCTACTAAGGATGAGAGAAAATCGCTCAAGGTCCATTTACATCATACAATTTCACTTCTTCTTAATGGATTCATTTAAGATTGCGCAACAACTTCCAAGGTGATTTCAAAATTTGTGCTGGCGCTTGTCCAACTGTCTTTTGCCTTCTGCGCTGGCTCGCTTGATGTTGGTGATACTCCTACATCATACTCTCTGGCTTGAAATTTTTCATGGGCTCCTGTCCATGAGCTCACGCATGGTTTGTCCATGCTTTTGGATATCCGCTTTGTTCTCCTAGCTGGCATCTTCAACTGGATGGCCCTTCCACTTGACCAGATACTCAAAGTATTTTTTTCTTCTGGTCTTCTTACCAATTCTTCTATCCATTATGCGCTCCATCTGCGGCTTATCTACAACTGGCATCTGCTTTGTCCACTGGATCACTGGCTGCTCATTTCCATTCCCTACTTCCTCAGCTCTATATGGGTACAAATCCAAGATATTGAATATCAAAGAAATTCTGATCCCATCGGGTAATTCAATCTCATAAGCATTCGTCCCAAACTTCTTCAAGACCCTAAATAGCTTGATTTTCTTCATCTTCAACTTATTATATGTTCCTCTCGGGAACCTTTCATTTCTCAAATGTACCAGAATCAATTCACCAACCTCAAACTGAAGTTGTCTCCGATGTTGATCTGCTCTATGCTTGTACTCCTGGCCTGAATTCTGTAGTCGCTCCTTCACCTAACTATGAAGTTCCTTTATCGCCTCTGCAAATTCTTCTGCACTAGCGCTCCTAGTCGCAGTCTGTTCTAAATCCCTCAGTTCAGAAATTCCTCTCGGCTGCATGCCATAAAAAATCTGAAATGGACTTTTCCCTGTGCTCCTGTTGACTGAGTCGTTATAAGCAAACTCTGCTTGTGGAAATATGTTGTCCCACTGGCTGTGGTGCTCTGTCACCAAGCTTCTCAGCAAGTCTCCTAGAATTCTGTTCACCACTTCTGTTTTTCCATCTATCTGAGGATGATAAGCTGAACTAAATGATAAGTTAGTTCCCAGCTTCTTCCATAAGGTCCTCCAAAAATTCCCTATGAATTTCGTATCTCGATCCAAAACTATACTTCTTGGCAACCCATGAAGTTGAATGACCTCTTTGAAAAACATATTAGCAATGTGAGTTGCATCACTGGTTTTCTGACATGGAACGAAGTGTGCCATCTTGGAAAATCTATCCACTACCACAAAGATTGAATCAACACCTCTTTGTGTTCCTGGCAACCCCAATACAAAATCCATGCTAATTGCATCCCACGACCTTTCTGGTATGGGTAATGGTTGATAAAACCCCACGTTCTTCTTCCTTCCCTTCGAATGCTGGCAAATTCTGCATCTGTCTACAAATCTTTTGACATCGGCTCGCATTCCCGGCCAAAAATATGACTCATTCAGCTTTGCGAACGTCTTGTCATGACCAAAGTGCCCTGCTAATCCTCCACTGTGTTTCTCTTTTAGCAGATTCTCCCTCATGGAGCATTTCGAAATACACAGTTGATTGCCTTTAAACACTAATCCTTCCTGGATCATGTATTCTATCCACTGGCTTCTATCTCTGAGAACTAGATTCTCAGCTGCTTCATACGCTTCCCCAAAATCTTGATCATTTGCATACATGTCCCTGAGATCATTAAAACCCAACGTTTTGGCTCTGAACTCCCGCAACAGCAAACACTTCCTGCTCAAAGCATCATCAACTTTGTTAGCAGTACCATAAATATGTTTAATCACAAAAGTGAAATTCTGCATATACTCAACCCATTTGACATGTTTCTGATTCAACTTCTCCCGTTGAGTCAAAAACTGCAATGCATGATTGTCACTGTATAAGACAAAATCCTTATAGCATAAAACTCCTTATCATAAGTGGAGTACTTCAATTTCGCTTCATTTAGCTTCTTGCTGAAATATGCTATCGACCTGTCTTCCTGACTCAAGACTGCCCCAATTGCGAATCCACTTGCATCGCATTTCACCTAAAATGTCTTCTGGAAATCTAGCAACACCAGAACTGGTTGTTCCGTGATCTTCCTCTTCAACAGATTGAAACTCTTCTTAGCCTCTTCAGTCTAGTGAAAATACTTGTGTCTTTTCTTCACTGTATCCATCATCGCTGCGCTGATTCCACTGAAATTCCTGATGAATTTTCGGTAGAAACTAGCTAATTCGTGAAAACTTCTCACCTCAAAAATATTTTTCGGTGATGGCCAATTCTTGATTACCTCCACCTTATTTGGATTCATCCTCAACTCATTTGCCAAAATAACAAACCCCAAGTAAATGAGTTCTGTCTTCATGAATGAGGACTTCTTCATATTTATCAGCAACTTCTCCTGCTGTAACTTCTGCATCACTATAGCCAAATGCTTCAGATGCTCTGCCACTGTTTTACTGAAAACCAGTATGTCATCCAAATACACAATGACAAATTTTCCGATGAACTCCCTCAGGACTTCGTTCATCAACCTCATGAAGGTACTCGGTGCATTTGTTAAGACAAACGGCATAACAAGCCATTCATACAACCCTTCATTGGTTTTGAATGCTGTCTTTCATTCATCACCTTCTCCCATGCGGATTTGATGATAACCTCTTTTCAAATCTATCTTTGAAAAGTATTTTGCTCCACTCAAGAAATCCATCAGATCATCCATCCTCGGCAATGGAAATCTGTACCTGATGGTTATTTTATTTATCACCCTCGAGTCAGTACACATCCTCCAGCCTCCGTCTTTCTTCGGACTGAGTACTGTTGGAACAACACATGGACTCAAGCTTTCCCTGACTAAACCTTTGTCCAACAACTCCTGGACTTGCCTCTTAACTTCTTCATTCTCTTGCGGCGTCAATATGTACGCGGCTTTGTTTGGAAAATTGGCTCCTGGTATGAGATCAATATGATGACTCACACTTCTGATCGGTGGTAACGAACGAGGTAATTCATCCACTACTATGTCAACGAACTCATCCAACAGTTCGTGAACTTCTTCTGGTAAATCATCCACCCTTGTGCTAGTCAGAACAATCTTTGGTTTCCTGACCACAATGAATTGTGGATCCTCCTTCTTCTTAACCTTTGTAAGAAGTTCCTTCCCACTCATGAGAAGTACTGTGTTGCTTACTTCCAGCTTCACCTCCTTATCCTTAATTGGAAGCAACATGTGTGTCCTCCCATTCTTCTCTAAGGTGTATGTGTTCATTCTCCCATCATGAATCACATTCCTGTCATATTTCCATGGTCTACCCAGCAATAGATGGCAAAGATACATGGGAATGACATCACATAATATCTTATCATTATATCCCCCTATCTTGAATTCAACTAAACATTGTTTAGTGACAGTTACCTGGTGTCCTTTCTGTAGCCACGAAACTCTGTATGGGCTTGGATGATCAGTCATCTCCAGCTCCAGCTTCTCTACCATCTCGGTTGAAATGAGATTATCCGTGCTACCACTGTCTACAAAAACCTTGCATACCCTGTCTTTGGTCTTGCAAGCAGTCCGGAAAAGTCTAGTCCTTTGGACTGAACTCTCCACCTCTTTCTCTGGTGTCAAAAGAGCTTTTCGCATCATCAATGATCTTTCGCCTTCAACATCTTCTGCTTCAACATCCCGCCTCTGTGCGTCGGCGATGTGAGCTTCTCCAATCTCTTTCTTTTTATCTGGACACTCGTAAGACTTGTGCCCATTCTTCCAACATGTGAAGCATGTGATTACTCCACCTCTTCCTCTTCCTCTACCTCTAGTACGAGGAAAAGTGTTGTTATCAGCGTAATCTCCTCTTTGCTTAGTATGTTGTCCTCTCTATGAACTTCCACCTCTCTCAGTTCGAGTCTGAGGTTTCTTCCAGTCCTCCTTGGGCTTCTGATATTTATCCTGGGTAACTGATATGCCTCTGGGCTAACTTCTGCCTCGACCTCTTTGACTCTGCTTTCGGCTCAACTTCTCTTCTACTTTCAGAGCCATCTGATAAGCATCTTCCACCATTCGGATGGTTACCATGCTCATTTCATCCTGGATATCATATCTCAAGCCATTCATGTATCTGGAAACTTTTTCATCATCGCTCTCCCGATGACCTGCCCTGATGTTTAGCTTGTAGAATTCTTCAGTGTATTCTTTCACTGTCATCAGCTTCTGTCTTAGGTTCTGCATCCTCCTGAACAAAGTAATTTGATAATCCCTTGGGATGAATTTTGCCTTCATCTTCGCAATCATTCTATCCCAGATTTTGATCTTCTGCTTGCCCTTCCAGCGTCTGTCAGCTTGTAGCTCATCCCACCACAATGCTGCATGTCCCTTTAATCTAGTGACAACATGCTTGACTTTCTTGTCCTCTTTGACATCTTCATAGTCGAAGTATGTGTCTAGAGCTCTAATTCAGTCTAGAAGCTCCTCTGCATCCAAGTTTCCCTCATAAACTGGAATGTCCATCTTTTCTCTTGCACCCATCCTTGAAATAGCTCTGATCAAATGTTCGTTTGATGCATCTTCAGCTGTAACTTCTTCCACATGTTCAGCCTCTATCTCACTTTCGGAATCACTTAGAACCCCCGCACTGACTGTGCATTTTTGTGCTGTCTCCATGTCTTCGAGTCTATCTCGTAGATCACGCATTTGTCTCTCCATAGCTGGATCTATCATCTGCCTACCTCTTCTTCTCGACGTTTCCCTATCCTTTGGTGGATCGGGTGTCTGCATGTCCCTTCTCCTTGGTGGCATGGTGAATTCTCTTTCTCTGCTACAGAAAGAAAAGAACCTTTCTGTGCTCTGATACCAAACTTGATGCCGATGCCCTCTACCTCTCAACCCGCAGGTTGGAAGGTCGACGTGCACACACAGGATCTTTCCTTTCACACGGCCCGAAGAACTCTAACGCTCTTCTATTTCCCTATCGAGAAATCTGCTCCCACAACAATCCTCGTTGGCTCCCCTCTTTACACTTGGGAGATTGGACTTCGCGGTCTTGCGAATCCGGTGGTCGAGTGTTGGACTCTCAAATCCCCGAATTCTGATACAGTCAACGTTGACTTTCCCCTTCGGGATTTACCCTATCGCGATTTTGGCACTCACGATGTCAAACAACTTGGTTCTCCGACTCCCGAATCTCGATTCGTCGAAACTCCAATATACTCGCGAGTTCGACCTTTCAACGCCCCGTCACCTCTGTCGAGATTTTAGACTTCACAGTATCGCGAATCCTGATGTAAATATTTTGGGACTTCTCACCACGAAACCCCGAAATGGTGTGCCACCTGTCCACTCGCCGACTCCACTGTGGCCCCACACAAATCTTCTTGGCTGTCGGGATATCATGTATCGGAATATCGCGATTCCTGTTGCGATGTTCACGGGACTTCCACCCACGAAACTCTGATGCACGTCTTCACGTGTAGATCCTATGGCCCTTATGGCTCAGATCAATGGTCCTGCCCCTCCTGAGCTTTGAACCCTTTGAGAATACTTCACCGTATCTTCCCCTGCTCCTCTGCTAGATCTGACGGCTCACGAAAATTCGTGAATTCCCCTCAGAGAATTCCGACTGTCCGTCTTTGCTTGCCGATTTCTACGAATGACCAAGTGTTCCTCCCCATGGAACTCGTCCTTCTATGGCGCAAACTTATGATACCTCTTACAAAATTCAAGGTACTTGGCCTTTCCTGAACTTCCTTATAACTCTGAGCCTTAGAAAAGACTCTTGCGTGCACTCCTTGCGGCAACCTTCAAACACTTCAAGTGCTTGAATCCTTTCGAATCTGCACATGCCTGCAGCAACAGTCTCTCAATGCTTCACTCAGGTCCACAACCCTGAGACTTTACTTGGCCTGCACACTCCTTGCATGACACCTGTGCTTGTCTGCACTTCTGTGGAAATGAGAACAAAAGCTATTTCTTCTGAGCCCCTTGTCAACGCACTCCTTGCGGACACTTCAACTACACTCCTTGCAGGAACTCTTGCTCAGACAGAGAAACAATTGAAACTCATTCCTACTTCCTCTTAGAGTTCAAACCCAAACATGAAATCATATACACAGCATATAAAGTAAATGTATAACTAGAAGCAAACGTTCATGAGCATATCATTCAGCATCAATACACAGAGAACAAACATGAAACCATGAATTTGAATCAAACTCTTTCTATTAATCAAAATATCTGTACATGGGTGTTCTTACACAGCTCTCTGCATGCTCTTGCTCCAATCTTCCATTCCATAATGTTACAATACACATTGAGGGTGTCTATATCTCGTTTCCCTCTTGCACTCTAAAACTGTCTAATCTAGAATTGAATTCTACCTACTTGCATTAACTACTTTAAATGCCTTCTACCTACTAAGGACGAGAGCAAATCGCTCAAGGTCCATTTACATCATACAAGTGCGCTTCTTCTTAATGGCTTCATTTAAGATTGCGCAACAACTTCCAAGGTGATTTCAAAATTTGTGCTGGCGCTTGTCCAGCTGTCTTTTGCCTTCCGCGCTGGCTCGCTTGNGAATGCCTTCTACCTACTAAGGACGAGAGCAAATCGCTCAAGGTCCATTTACATCATACAAGTGCGCTTCTTCTTAATGGCTTCATTTAAGATTGCGCAACAACTTCCAAGGTGATTTCAAAATTTGTGCTGGCGCTTGTCCAGCTGTCTTTTGCCTTCCGCGCTGGCTCGCTTGATGTTGGTGATGCTCCTGCATCAAATATGCAGAATGATGTGCCCAAAATGCACCAGAAGGAACTCCATGTTGCCAACATCATTTAAAATTGAAAAACGCTAGAAAAATGCAGACATGGAAATGAATTCATTTTCCATTGCCAGGATACCAATGCCACACAGAGAGGAATACAAAAAAAAACTGTTTTTCATCTCTCAGACACTAATATAAAATGAAGATAGGAAATCAAACGTTCTTCCGATTGCCAGAGTACCAATACAATACAGATAGGAATACAAAAACGTTTTTCATCTCCCAGACACCAATATAAAATGCAGATAGGAAATCAAACGTTCTTCCCATTGCCAGAGTACCAATACAATACAGGCAGGAATAAAAAAACGTTTTTCATCTTCCGGACACCAATATAAAATGCAGATAGGAAATCAAATGTTCTTACCATTGTCAGAGTACCAATACAATGCATACAGGAATACAAAAACGTTTTTCATCTCCCGGACAACAATATAAAATGCATATAGGAAATCAAATGTTCTTCCCATTGCCAGAGTACCAATACAATGCAGACATGAATAAAAAATAAGAGCGTTTTTCCATTTCCAGGATACCATTATAAAAATGCAGACCTGAAATCAATTCGTTTTTTTTTTCATTGCCAGAATACCCAAAAATTTGTAGACCGGAAATCAATTCGTGCTTCCAATGCTATGAACCCAATACAACATATACAACAGTAAGAGAACGCAAGGATCCGATGGGAAAGGTCATGGAATGATTACCGGGGTTTCTATCAGTCAAGGCATAGAGAAAACTAATCAAGACACAAGATAATCCACACGCAGAGGTCATTTCCAAATGGTAGAATCAACAATCAACCAGGGACAAACATCAAGGGTAACCGGCTAACAGGTTCGTCCTTCGCTCATCATCCTCGCACAAAAAAATAGGGCGTTGAGATCCATAGGTCTTTTAACGCTAAGGCGACGACCATAGATTAGGCTCCTGGCCGACTGCTCAGGCGAGGACTGGTGAGCTAGGGATGAAGGCTAAACAACCACGAAGGTCACAATCAAGACAACAAGGTGGTCAAGACATGTGGGAAAACGAAGGCCATGGGAGTCAACAACCATCGAGCTAGGCTAAGGAAAGTTCCAGTCACCAATTTAAAAAAACCTCATTTTACTTTTCCATTAAATAAGCAAATCCAAGCATAAGTCCTAATACATTCTACCATACAAAAATGAAGAGAGCGTACCATTACCTGATCACCCGCTTCGAATGACATCCCACGCACTCCGTGCAACTCCCGCTCGCCGACCGTCGACACTTCTCCGGTACCTCCCAACCAATGCTAGGGGTACTCTTCTTCCCCCTTAGCCCCTCGAGCCGCAAAGGGGCCACACACTCACTATCCAGAGATTTCAACTAGCTCCTAGCTTGCCTCGCAAGGCCGAGCTACCACTCCTCACCGAGCTGGGTATCCCAACTCCCACAAGTTAAGTCAGTCAAGTAGATATTTCTGCAGTGTAACGTTATGCAAACATAAGAAGATCCTTCATCCTTCTCCTTCCTTCATTATATAGAGTTTTGAACTTCATTTCTTTCCTAAAATCTTATTTCATTAAAGTCTTAAAAATAAATTCCTAAAAATTCCTCTCCGTACAAGTGTCCCCCATCCCCTACATTCCTCCATAATTTAATTTCTTTAATTAATTAATTATCTTTATTTCCCTCACCCTCCTAGAGTTACTCCTAGAATCACTCCTAGATGTCCCCAAATTCTCTTACAGGTTTTAATGGCTTTCCCTATTATTAAATTGCTAGTTCAGTTTAAATTAGAAAGCTCTTAAATGGTAGATACTTTTTCTAAGTTTGACTTTCCTCTTTTTCCCTTATGCTCCCCTTTTTCCCTTTTTATGTTTACCTCTTTTCCTAGTTTCCTAATTTTTTAGATTTTCCCTCTTTCCCCTTTTTAATTAGAACTTAAAAAGGCAGGTGTGG
>JASDQU011246530.1:0-14971 GCA_032191745.1 Picea mariana | reverse complement strand
CCCCCCCCCCACTACCTCTCTAGTTACCTTACACATACCATTCAATTGGTAACATCATCATAACCACAAAGGCTATCTCATGATCAAATCATGAGCACCATCATCATGATCCAACTAGATAGTCTCCATGGAAATCGGAACAATTACGTCCAATAGAACACAATTGTTTCTATTCATAGTAGTACAAAACTACTACCCAATGTTACACAACCACTCCTAGTAGCACATGGCTACTAACCAATGACACACAGTCACTACCAACTGATCACATTCACCATAGTAGCATACAACTACTGTCTAGAGACATACAGTCTCCACAAAAATCATATCATCTGATATCAACCTGCATAAAACAATATCATGATAGAAAATGAGTCATCCGGGCCATTCTTCCACTCACATTTGTGAGATATAGAAGAACATCTTCCCTTAAAAGGTAAAACATCAGCCATGGGATATCTGGACTATTCTTCCCAAGCATAGAAGGATAAATATCCTTGATTTCTGAGCCTTGACAATTCACCTAACTATTCCATTCCTCCGACACTAATCATAGTGCAACCTGGAGAGAATGAGTCTTCCCTAGGGAATGCTTGTCCCTAATTTTTTAACCTAGACCATTCACCTAACTGGGCCATTCCTATGACACTAATCACAATGCAATGTAGAGAGAATGAGTCTGCCCTAGGGAATGACTATCCAGACCACTTCCTGTGGAAATGAATATCTTGTACCAACCTCCAAAATGAACCATTCTTTGAAACTTCTCACAACTGTGAACTTTGAAAGAATGACTACCCAATGAGGCATACCATTCTACTTGATCACTACTTATAGTGACTTCCAAGAAGAATGACTATCCTAGACCATTCCCCCACACTGGCCACAACGGGAATCACTGTCTATGGTACATCAACAATCTATCGGACCATTTTCATTATGAAAATGACTATCCTTTTTGGACCGTTTTCCAAACTGGAAAATGCCTGTCCATCAGAAATCTCAAACCACTTTCCGAACTGGAAAGGAACTTCCCATCCTTGACCATTTTCTGAACAGGAAAAATGACTATCCATAAATCAACAACATCTCAGTGTTCCCTCCCAACCCGGGATTAATCAATTCATTTTTCAATGAGGAAGTTGTCTCCACGAGCCCCAACTTGTGTCTTGAGTATGAAAACTTTTTATCTTGGAAAAAGGCTTTACCAAAATATTTGATATTTTCTCATCTATGGAGATATACTGGAGAACCACTTCTCTGTTTTGGACTTTATCACATAGAATATAATGCTTGATCTCAATGTACTTCGACCTATCATGGAACATGATTTATCTGAAAGCTTCACATAGCTCTGATCATTACAATATATCATGGTCTAATTCAACACCTGATCAGATGGTCCAGAAATCAACTTATGGAGCCACATTGCTTCTGTACAAGCATCGCAAGCTAAAATATACTCTACTTCTGTAGTGTTGATTGCAATAGACTTCTGTTTCTTGCTAGCCAATGTCATCATGGCAAAGATAAAACTGAAACATATCCAAGTAGCACTTCTTCTATCATCTGCACTCCCTGCCCAATCTGAATCGATAAATTCATGCAAATGTATGTCATAATTTAAACGTTCCACTAAACAAATATCTGGATGAGTATTCTCCAAATAAATTAACGAGCCAAATTGTCAATATAGAGAAGAATCCACTGGATTAGAGTATCTTCAACTTCTTCGGATCTGTTATCATGGGAGTTAGCCATAGATTTGCAATCCATCATCTAGGACTTCTGAGTAACCATTATGATACACTTTCTCCATCATAGGAAGTTTTCACCACACTTTTGTTGATCTAGGTGGATATTGGTGTCCACCCACCTATTCCAACTGGATCCTCTTGATAGTTTTTAGTTCAACATGTTCTTTTGTACTTCCTTGTAATTGTGGGTTATACACTTATGGGGTTGTCTAAAGCCATACACATCTTCCAGGTGGATACTAGTGGCCTCCCACCTAATCCAACTGGCTTATTTTGTATGTTTTCATGTCAACACATCTTTCTATACTATACAATGTTTTTTTGTCTCACCATAGTCAAATTGTAGACATAGTTAGAGTTTGATGGTGTAATTCATATTTCTCGAAAATACCTTTCCAACGATCTATCATGCGCCTAAAACAAAGGTCATATTCAAAAGTTATGACCCTGGGAAGTTGAGGTACCAACTTACCCATAGGGGCCCACATAACTTTTGACGTTTCATCTCCTAGGGTTAGGTTTTTGGATGTCTAGGGTTTTGGAATTCATGAGTAATGTTAAAAATGCCTTTGGAGCCCAATTGTTATCATTCTTCTCAAATAGATGCGCATGGCAGCCACATCTCTTCTCAGAGATAGCTACCACCATTCGAGCAAGTGTTTCAGTTATGTAGTTTTACAGTTTCAGCCTATTTCATTTATTCAATAGAAGATATTGTTCACTGGATATTTGTGTCGTTCTTCATATCTATTTGTTTATTGTGTTTAGTCTATTAATCAGTTCGTTCCACTCCTAAATTCATATAAGTGGTATTAGAGGGGTCTTCTCTTCATTTATTTTTCTTCCTGCACGTCCCCAACAAGATCTAGGTACAAGAAGTTGGGACTCGAACCAATTGAGTCGTTGCAAGATCGACTACATTGAGGCTAGAAAAAACCCATGGGGGACAAAAATAAATATGATGGAGTAGGAGATCCTTTTAAAATGTTGCTCTAGGAATCCATTGTGCGACAAAGGAACGAAATGATGGACAACTTTGCGTAGACCCTTCAACGACTTACCACAGGAGAAGCATCTTTATCAAGAAACCATGCAATGCCCTTCAAGGTATAGGTAAATTTTGATATTCCATTATTTGAAGGACTGATAGATACAAATGATGTAGATAAATGGTTGAATATGCTGAAAGGGTATTTTTCGGTCCACAATTTTTCCGATAGGGAAAAGATTACTTTTTCACTCCTTAAGGCCATCCCCCACTTTAAGGACTGGGGGGATACTTACTTTGAGAAAAGGCCCATAGAGGAATCTGCAATATTTTTGGTTGCCCCTACATGGGATTCCTTCCAGGATTCCGTTAAATAAAAATACAACCCTTTTGGAATCTACGAGGACCAGTACACTAGATGGACCACCCCACATTAGGAAAGGGACTAGACAGTATCAGATTTCACCAATATTTTCCATACCCTGTGCACCAAATTGGATATCAAAGACTCTGAGCGACATCTAGTGTTTAAATACCGTAGATGTTTACATAGATACATCCAAACATAAATGTAGTTTTTGAACATCGCCTCATTGGGTATGGCTTATAGATATTCTGTCAAGATCAAGAATAAATTTAAGCAGAAGAGGCGAGAGTTTGGATTTGCAAACTCCTCACAACCGAAGCAGGGAAAAGGCGGCCCCAACCCACACAAAAAGGGATAGAGAAAATATGGCCACTCTTAGGACAACTAGTCCAAGCCGCAACACAAGAAGGGCAATGAGAAGACAAAGAAGGACACATGAAAATGGTGTGAATACCATAAAAGCCCTTGGCACAACACGAAAGAATGTTGCTCCAATAAGTCACTCATGGCTGAGATGAAGGCTTCTAAGTTAGATGTTGATTTTGATTCTGAATCAAATCCAGAAGGAGGGAAGTGGATTATGGATGATGAACCAAGTGAAACCAGAAGAACCAGAGGAAGGGGAATGCCTCTTTCACTCACAGATGTGGGTAAAGGGGGATCTGCTTCATTTCATTGTTGATAGTAGTAGTCAAAAGAAACTGATCTCATCAGAGTTCATCAAGTGGTTGGAACTACCAATGAAACCTCACCTCACCATTGTTTGTCTTTGACAAGGAAGAGATCTTCGAGTCAACCAACAATGTCATCAGCCCTATGAGATCAAGCCTTTCAAAGATGAGATATTGTTTGATATTTCTCGCCTTGAAGTTTGTGATGTTCTTTTAGGACAAACATATTTATGGAAGTGTCATGTTGTGTATGAGTCTAGACCCCGCAGTGTTATTATTACTTTGGGTAGACAATTGTACAAGATACCAGAGGTAGCACCACCTACCACTATTTCTTTAATCTCTGCTAATAAATGCAGTAAGGTCATTTCACAGACCGAGAATTTCGTCTTATTTGTGACCCATGATCATAGTAGGCAGAAGGTCTCCGCCACATTCGTGGCCTCTAGACAGAGCCTCTCTTTGCAGCAGAAGCAAGATGAAAGGATCGTGGAAGAGTACAAATACATCTTATCCTCACCCATAGGGGTACCGATGCACTGCCAAGTCAAGCATCCAATTGATCTAACCCTCAATACACCTTTTCCTAATGGACCAGTCTATCATCGCTCGCTGATGGAAAATGAAGAAATCAAGCATCAAATCCAAGAGCTTCATCAAAATGGGCACATCAGACCCAAATCCTCCCCTTGTAGAATCTCTATTGTACTAGTGTATAATAAGGACAAGACCTGATGACTCTACATTGATTACAGAGCATTAAAAAAAATCACATTCAGGAACCAATACCCAATTCCCAGGATTGATGACCTTCTTGACCAACTCAAGGGGGAAAAGTTCTTCAAAAATATTGAAATAAAGTCTAGCTACCACTAGTTTCCCATCGAACCAACTGATGTATGGAAGACAACCTTCAAATCTAAATAAGGTCTCTTCGAATGGCTAGTCATGCCCCTTGGATTAACAAATGAACCAAACAGTTTCATGAGGTTGATGGATGATGTATTGAGACCCTTCACCAACTCTTTTGTGGTGGTATGTTTGGATGACATCCTCATCTTCAACAGAACATGGGAGGAGCACATGTGACATATTCAACAGGTTTTGAGCACTCTACGACAACACAAGCTATAATCCAACTTGGAAAAATGCTCCTTTGTCACGAACAAGTTCCAACACTTGGGCTACATTATTGATGAGCATGGGGTACATGTTGATCCAACTAAGATCCAAGTCATCCATGACTAGCCATCCCCGACCACACTAACTAAGCTTTGAAGCTTCTTGGGACTGACCAAATTCTACCGATGGTTCATGGGCGGTGGCATGGAAAAGCTTGTGTGGGGGAAGGAACAACAACAGGCATTTGATGATCTAAAGCATCACTTGTGTTTAGCACCAGTAATCTCCTTTCCTAATCTGCAACAACCGCTCAATATTGAGACTGATACATATGACTATGCTGTAGGCACAGTTCTCACTCAACACAGTCATCCAGTGGCATACCATAGTGAGACACTCTCAAATACTATCCGAAAATACCCCACCTATGACAAGGAAATGTATTCCATTGTAAAAAAATGTCATCAATGAAAACATTACATTCTGGGAAAGGAGACAATCATCCACATTGATCAAAATCCTCTACATTTCATACATACACAGGGGAAGTTGCATAACGACTGTCATCAGAAGTGGTCCACCTACCTGCAATAGTTCCATCTCAACATCAAGTACAAGACATGGAGCATGAATAGTATCACTGACTACATTAGTCAACCTCCCATGGCTGCACTCACCACTGTGCTGCATTCCTATGGACATGAGGCATCTGAGTGGCCCCAACTTTATTATAAGTATCCACACTTCGCCACCACCTATCAGCTCTTGGGTACATGCACAGATGTCACCGATTTTCACATTCAGGACATACTATTATGATATATGTTCCATCTCTATGTTCCTGCAAGCGAGCGTGCAAAGATGATTTGGGAATCCCACTACAATCAGATGGCATGACATTTTGGCGTGGAGAAAACTGTGGCTGTTCTATAGAAACATTTTTATTGGCTAAAAATTTGACAAGATGTCAGCAAGTATATCAGATCTTCCACTTCCTGTGCCATTTCCAAGCCAACCATCAAGAAGAAAGGCTTATACACCCCTCTTCCTACCCCCGAGAAGCCTTGGGAATCCATCTCGATGGATTACATGTCTGACCTTCCATCCACCAAGAAAGGCAATGATTGTGTATTTGTGGTCATTGATCGATTTTCTAAGGTGGCCATCCTCACAACCTGAAGTAAAAACATCAAAATGACAGATACTGCCAAACTATTATTTGAATGAGTTTGGATCCATTTTTGGGATACCACAAACCATCATCTCTGACCAGAAAAGCAGGTTCATCAACACATTTTGGTCGAGTCTCTAGTCAATGTTGGACACCAAGCTCACTAAATCCACTTCTTTCCACCGCCAAACAGAGGACCAAACAGAGGTCGTCAATCGTATGATTGTGCACATCCTGGGCATGTATAACTCTAAGCATCCACGTACATGGGATGAGAGTCTCCCTATGTTCAACACAGTTACAACAGAGCTCTCCATAGCTCCACTGACCATATCTCATTTCAGGTGGGGCTGGATTTCCAACCCTTGGGTCCCATTGATGTTACACTACCTCTTGCAACCATACAAACAAAATTTTCCCATGTTCAATATGATACCAACTATGCCACCAGATTCATTGAGCAGATTCAACACATCCACCAGCAGGTCCATGAGATTTTGCAGAAAGCCAATGCTAAGTACAAGCAACGCCATGATCAACACAAGGTGCCGCACTAGTTTTAGGTTGGAGACAAGGTGTGGTTACATTTGTAGAAATAACGTCTTACAAGGCCCCATCAGAGGCTTCACCCACTTTTATATGGGCCTTACACTATCACCAAGGCTGTGGGTAAATTTGATTTTGAGCTCAACACTCTACCCTTCCTTGGCTTGCACCTAGTGTTCAATGTGGACCACCTTCAATCGTATTTTACACCATTATTGGATACCTCAGAGATCGTAGAACAACTGACACCAACATAGATCAACCTTGACTGCATGGAAAAGGCATCCACTGATCAAATAATGGGCACACAGGTCAAGGGCACTCACCAGCAGAGGATCCAGATTTATTGGGTTGTCAAGGTAGGGAAAGTCTTCCACCAAGGAAAGTGGCTCACTCAGGGACAAATTCAACAAAATTTTCCTCACTTGATGGGGGAACTCAATGCAATGGATACCATTTCTTCCTAAGGGGGGAGGAATGATCTAGGTGGATATTGGTGGCCACCCACCGATTCCACCTGGCTCCTCTTGATAGTTTTTAGTTCAACACGCTCTTCTGTACTTCTTTGTAATTGTGGGTTCTACACTTTTGGGGTTGTTTGAAGCCCTACACATATTCCAAGTGGATACTGGTGGTCTCCCACCTAATCCAACTGGATTATTTTGTAAGTTTTCATGTCAACACATCTTTTTGTACTTTCAAGGTTGTTTTGGGGCCCTAAACAATGTTTTTTTGGCTCACCACAATCAAAATATAGACAATGTCAAAGTTTTAAGGTGTAATGCATAGTTCTCAAAAATACCTTTCCAACGGGCTATCACGCGCCTAAAACGGAGGTCATATGCAAAAGTTACAACCCCGGGAAGTTGAGGTACCAACTTACCCATAGGGGCCCACATAAATTTTGGCGTTTCATCTCCTAGGGTTAGGCTTTTGGATGTCTAGGGTTTTGGCATTCATGAGTAATGTTAAAAAGGCCTTTGGAGCCTCATTTTAATCATTCTTCTCATATGGATGCATGTAGCAGCCACATCTCTTCTCATAGATAAGTACCACCTTTGAGCAAGTGTTTCAGTTATGCAGTTTTACAGTTTTAGCCTATTTCATTTATTCAATAGAAGATATTTTTCACTAGATATATGTGTTGATGTTCATATCTCAGTGTTTATATTATTCAGTCTATTAATTAGTTTGTTCCACTCCTAAATCTAGATCATCTGCTATATATGAGATACTCTGCATCAAGTTGTTTGAATCCATATGAGGTCTTCTTCCATTTGCATACATGGGTCTCTTTCTTGGTATAATATTCTTTCTCAATTTGCTTTATTGGGAAGAACAAACTTTTACATGTAATATTTCAATCCATGGATACTACAAGAGGTATATCTAGTTTACTGGAACAAGCTATCGTCATAGTCTTCTCCCTCCTTCTGGAAGAAACTCTATTTATGAATCTCAAAATGATTCCATTCATAAGTATTTTTCACATTTTCTTACATACACTATTCTTCATCATGACTTCCATTTCTTCTAGTTGATTTCTTCTAGTGGGTTCAAACCAAGCTGGTAGTCTTATGATTCTCGGTATAATAACTGGTTGTTCTGGATTTTTTTTATTTCTTAGAATCTTCATGTTCTTCCTCATGTTCCTCTTTAGATTTTGGGTCCATGGAGTCTTCTATAGATTCCATGCCCTTCCTTCCTGAAGATTCCAACTTCTTCCTTTCATCTTAGGATAATGGATGTAGATGGACAACCAATGATACTTAAGAATTATTTTCGAAGAAGACTTCTTCACGTGCTGCTTGTCATGGATGCTACTTTCAATGGGAACATGGAAAGATACTTCATAATATTCACATATTATTCAATGGATCATATCATTTAGGATTAGCTCCCTCCTAATCCTCACTTTATGCATGAATGGATGCTCTTCTTTTGGAATTATGTAATCATCTCCCTCCATCTAAGAGAGTCCATGCTCCCATATGCATCCTTATTGCCTTCTGCAAAGTGTCACAAGTCTTATTCTAATTTATTCTTGATTATTGACTTCTTTTTGACTTGACTCCTTCTCGATCTCTTCAATTTTGATTATGATTTTGGCCTATCTGGCAGTTGTTACTTATATAATAGATTACTCAGGGATTTGTAACCAAAGATTATCAACGTACTTCATCTTTTTCATGTACATTACTTGACTTGTAGTCATAAAAATCCTTATATTGTTATTCTTCCATAGGTATTTTTTCACTGACCATCTTATCTTCTAAGAAATAGATACACAGGAACTATGTAAACATGGTATGTACAAGAACTATGTTATAGAAGAATATTGTTACCTTGACTAGAAGAAGAAGTATTCTTTATCATTCTTAACTTTCTTTGAGGGTTCCTTTTCTTCGGAAACTGTTGCTCTGTCTATTTCCCTCCTTTTATTTAACTCAGGACAGTGGTTCTTGTAGTGGCCATATTTTTGACAGTTGAAGCATTGTATTTTTGAGATATCATTTTCTTGATTTGGTTTCTTTCTTAAGCCAAACTTCTTCTTATTCCTAAAATTCTTGAATTTTGTTGTGAAGGCTTGATCATCATATTTCTTTTGAGATTTCTCTTTTGCATTAATCCTTGATTCTTCTTGTACACAATGTTGGAAATTACATCTGCATCGCTTCCGTACGCCTTCGTTCGCCTATAACATCTTCTTAAAATCATGATTTTTGTTTTGTGTTTGCTTAGTTATCCTCCACATTTTAATGACTCAGCTTCAATGGCCCCTAACCGTCTTTACTTATTATGCACCATATTTTTCTTTCTTGAAAGGTGATTACATGTTCTGGTTTGAGTTTGAAACATATGTCATCTTGGTTTACCACTAATTGAGAATGCAACAGTTCGACCAAGTCCTTTGTATGCACAAGAAACATCCAAAAGAAAAAAAACACAGTAATTCAAAGCAATGGATTTCGGCCTTAGATTGCGAGCAAAAAAATAGGTTAGATTTTCAACGGTGGAGATCCAACAGTCAATTAACATCAACGACTCTTGTGCATTTGGGGTTTCAAAATTGCGTGATGTTTTAACAACAAAGCAATATGAAGTTTTACTCCGTGACTTCGGCGTTCGGGCATTCAAGCTTGTCATTCTTTCAATCCTAAAAAGTTCCCAAAGTGTCGGAGCCCTGAAATGCCACATCACTCCAGAAGATCATCCTCTGGGAAATATTCATACTTTATAGTCAAAATCTTCCGAACGCCGAAGTGCCAAAGTGTCGAAGCGACACAACTATGAAGTTCCGAAGTGTTGTTGGATTACTGAGAGGGGGGGTGAATCAATAATAAAGAAAATTTAATCATTTTTCACCATAAAATGCAAGTGTTATATCAATGTAGCATTATCATCCAATAGTTGCAGAGTAAATAAACAATGAACAAATGAGAAATCACACACATACACAACACACCCGTGTTTTATGTGGAAACCCAAAGCGGGAGAAAACCACATAATGCTTTTTATTATATGTCTTTAAGAATTGCATTCACTGGAAGCACTGAATTCCTTTGTTTTCCAGCTGCAACTAGAAGGAGGCTCCAACCCCCTAGTTTCTTAGGCTACAACCCAAGGGAAAATCCAACTCCCCAATTCTCTGGGTACAACGAGAAGGAGGCTACAACCCCTGATGTTGCTAGGCCACAACTGGAAGGTAGCTACAACCACCTATCCTTGTCCCGTCCAACCTCCCTAATGTATAAGTAGAATTATGGAACCACTATCACACTATCATTGTGAGATACACTACTGTAAACATGTACCAATCAACCTGCACCATGCATCAACATTGCATCAATGTGTACATCAAGCTATAATCAACCTGTACCATAAACAAGTGCATCAACCATGCACCAACCTGTACCAAACAACCTGTAATCAACCTGTACCATAAACAAGTGCATCAACCATGCACCAAACTGTACCTCAACANACAAGCTATAATCAACCTGTACCATAAACAAGTGCATCAACCATGCACCAACCTGTACCAAACAACCTGTAATCAACCTGTACCATAAACAAGTGCATCAACCATGCACCAAACTGTACCTCAACATGTACTATGAACAAGTGCATCAACCATGCACCAAACCTGTAATCAACCTGTACCATAAACAAGTGCATCAACCATGCACCAACTTGTACCAAACAACCTGTAATAAAACTGTACCATAAACAAGTGCATTAACCATGCACCAACCTGTACCTCAACCTATACCATCAATGAGTGCATCAACCATGCACCAAATATGTACCAATCATGCATCAAATGCACATAAAATATGACTCATCAAGATTTACCAGCATCATTAACTATACACCTCATGTATGTGCTAACTCATCAACTAATTGTCTCAACCATGTACCCAACATGTACCTCAACAAAATACCAAATACATATACCAATATAACCATCAAAATTTCTCTAGAAATACATCACACTATCCATAACCAAATACCATAAACCATTACATCAAACCATGTGCCACAACCTCATTGTTATACAACCTCTACTTGTACCATACCTCAACCAAAAGCCCTCATCAATTTCATCATCCAAATCTGAATTTTAATTCTTTAATAGACCTGGTGTATATGCTCACATACCTGAAAACCTTCCTTAACTTTAACAACAAGAGACTAGCATTTTATCAAACTTTACTTTATTCTCACATGACTAATTTTGGATTAGTCGACAACCCCAACTTGCAATAATCATAACTATGTACATGTAATGAATAAATATTTGAAAATGGTACACAATGTTCTTCAGTGTATTTTATGCAATTCCTCCAGATTTCACTACCTAGAACCTCTCATAAAATGATTTATAATAAAAATGACATACCTTGTTGAATTTTGGCTTAATCTAGAGAGTGAACTTGTAGAGCGTGCCTCGCACAAAATATTTGTTATATGGATCTGAAATTGTATACAGAATACTATATAATGTACTCTAACTAATACATTTGGTCTTACTGAATTTGGATCTGTTACGAAGAAGTTATGACGTTTTTACCTGAAACACCTGTTTTAGACTAGTTTCAAGACTAGCCACAAACCCTATTTTCCACAGCGTGTAAGTCCAAAAATAAAATGACCCACGAGATGAAATTTGTATCACCACTACTTGAATATGTTTCCTCAATGGCCTCCCAATTTCACAATCTGAATCATTCTAGAAAAAACGTTATTGTGAAAATGGTGAGATGACCTGTAAATAACATACCTTAGAAAGCATCATCAAAAGAATTTATCCTCCCTTGAATTTCGGCCTTCTTTACTTCATCTTGCCTCTGAAATTAGGCTTAGATATCCTTTGGTTACCTCAGTCACTTGTAGATATTCAATATTCTCAAGTGTGATTAAAATGAGAGAGCATTGCCTCTTATTTATACTTTCATGTAGCTTCCTCAAGGGGTTACCTTTTAACCATCTTAACCCACTTTCCTTATTTTAGGGTTAACCAACTTCTAACTACTTTTCCAGTTAGTAATTTATCCATTAACTTGATTATTTAAATAATTTATTTTTTTATCTAGTTTGACTTAAAGTACAATCATCACTTCACTTTACCTCAAGGGGTTACCTTCTAACCATCTTAAAGCACTTTCCTTATTTTAGGGCTAACCCACTTCTAACCACTTGTCCAATTAGTAATTTCTCCATTAACTTCATTATTTAAATAATTTCTTTTGTATTCACTTTGAATTATAGTATACTCATCATTTCACTTTATTGTTTACCTTCTAAAATCTCTTAAACCACTTTGACTACTTTGACGTTTTGGGGCTTCTAGATGACTCATGAGGGTTCTCCAACTTCACATGGCCATAACTCTCTAACCGTGAGGAGTTATGTGACGTTCCACATACCATAGAAAATGACATGACATGTACTATCCGTTTGGAATAGTATTACCTGCAAATATATCAAAACTCATACCATTATCCATCAAACAAACTTGGTTCCATTACCCAAACCTTTGTGCTACCGAAATTTGCTATTGAACTTTCTTCAAGGGTTGACATCAATGACAACCAACCCAATTAATCAACAATATCCCCCTTTGGAATTGATGGAAAAAATCTAATGCAATACTGAAGTCATATCACTCATTCTCCTCTTTTACCTTTACCTTTGCATTTACCTTTGCATATGATAAATCTCTCCCTCTTTGTCATCAATGACAAAGGTATCTTTCCATGCGGGGCTTCTCCCCCTAACTGAACTTTCCTTGGGGATAATCCCCCTAACTAAACTCTTTTTGAAGCTGATCTTCTAACCTGAACTTTCCTCTTTATGGTGCTTCCTCATGTAAATCTAAGACATATAAGATAAGCATTCAAAATAATTCATTTTGGAGTAGAAATTTATCCTAGTTTATGGTGTAGATACTCAAAGGCTTCCCATGGAAGTGGTTTTGTAAAGATGCTTGCCACTTGTTCTTTTGTGTGCACATATTCAACTCTGATGTTATTCTCTGTAACCTGTTCCCGTAGAAAGCGATACTTTATTGGAATGTGCTTTGTGTTGGAGTGCATCACCGGGTTATTTGAGATACTGATGGCACTTGTATTATCACAATATATTGGAATGGGATCATCATACTCAACCTGTGTATCTGTCAGAGTTTGTTTCATCTGTAGAACCCATGTACAACATGATGCTGCTACAATATAATCTGTCTTGACTGTAGATAAGGATTGGTTTTATGAAATTTGTAACACTCAATGTCACGTGCAGCTACATAGTCACTTCTTGCTTGAACATTTCTTTTATAATCCCTACAATCTGAAACCTTATGTCCAAAATTAGTACACTAAAAACAATGACCATAAAAGAAATTTGCATACCTAGGAGTGAATGATCTTCTTTATGGTGTAGTCCTTCTGAATTTTTTCCTTGACTGATCATGATCATGATTGAAGCTTCTTGTGGCTTGAACACATATCATCTTCTTGAAGATGTATCTTCAATAGTTTTGTTAGATTCTGGTTGACCATGATTCCTTCCTTTGAGTACTTCTGCATAACTCTTTCTATTTTCTTCATTCTTCTTTTCTAGCAAACCTAGAGTGCTTATGTTCATTCTCTATAACTGATGTGCATGTTTCTGTCTCTTCAACGTTCTTGACGATTTTACTTCTCAATGTGACAACTTCTTCTTCAAGCTTCTCAAGCTCTTCTTCTTTCTTTAATATTTATGACTTCATGACTTCTTTTGTTGTTTTCGCTTCTTGAAGCTAAATTTTTAATGTGATTATTTCTTCTTCAAGTACTTTCTCTTCTTGACCAACTATGACTGAAGTTGGTTTAGATCGTTAGTTCTTTCCTTAGGATGATCTGTCAATATATTCTCTCTCATTTCTTCTTCTTCCATCTGTTCTCCTATGTTGGATTCCAAACATTGCTTTTGATATTCAAGATTTTCTTTGATCTTTCTAGCTTCTTCTAGCTGAGTTCTTAAGTTCTCAATGACCTATTGGGATTCTTCAAAAATGTGAACACTTTCCTTTTGTTTCATTAATTCTTTCTTGAGTGACTTGTTTTCTTCTCTTAGTTCATCTAAAACACTAATCAATTCTGCCTCATAATTGTCTTCTTTTTCAATTTGTTTTTTTGTCTCATTTCCTTCATGGAATTCTATTTCAAGATGTCCATGTTTTTCACAATTAAATCAAAACAACATACCTTTGTTGATTATGTACTCTTCATCTTTTGAATCTGTTTGAAAAGGTGAACATATTTCTTCTTGATCTGTACCTGAATCTTCTTTGGCATTTTCTGAATCTGCGATGGGTGAAGAATACATGTCATGTAACTTATCCTAAAGTTCTTTGGCTGATGAACATTTACCAACCTTTTCTCTTACCAGATTAGGTAATCCTTCCCAGATGAAATCCATTGCTATTTTTCTATTCTTCTTCAATTCCTTCTTGGCTGCAACCTTTTCCCTTTTTGAACTATCATATCCTGTAATGAGTGGTAGCTAAATATAATACCCTTGTGCCTGTAAAAACACTTTCGTCCTTCCACTCCATAACTCATACTTTAAACCCTTCTAACCATTAAACAATGTCACTTCATTCTCAGAATAATCCATGATCTCCTTCGAGTGGTTAAACTGTTTCATGAAGCAACCGACTCTGATATCAATTGTTGGATTACTGAGAGGGAGGGTGAATCAATAATAGAGAAATTTAATCCTTTTTCACTATAAAATGAAAGTGTTATATCAATGTATCATTATCATCCAATAGTTTCAGAGTAAATAAACAATGAACAAATGAGA
>JASDQU011246528.1:20423-42310 GCA_032191745.1 Picea mariana | reverse complement strand
GCAACTATCCATCACTACCTGAATTACGGAATTTGATTCCCCTCAATCCACCTCCCACAACACCCGCCACTACTACTAGTCACACCACTATCACCCCCACTTCTAGTAGTAAAGGGTTGAGGACTAAATACGCTTGTACTATATGTTCAAAGTATGGCCATTACACCCATCATTGCCCAACACTACCGTGCTTTTGGCAGACATTAGCGGTTGTACACCAGAAATTCTAGAACAACCCATGCCCTGCGACGTCCTCTTCAAATATCACTGACATTTGCTATGTCACCACTTCAGTCAATGAATGTATGAGATGCCCTTGCTCTCTCTGCGATTCCTTAGCTCATTTTGCATACCAATGTCCTATGATCCTTGAATACAGGCAATGTCAATTGGCCCTTCTTCACCGACCCGTAGAGGCGATAATTGACATTAACTCGTCACTCGAGGATCTTCGTGTCATTTCTCCCGAGCCCAAGGCACTCCCAAGGCCTCCATGGTTCTTATATGATGTCTCTAAGGATTTACCCCACAACCCCCCCAACTCTCCTGCTCATTCCCCTACGAATACTCTCCACCCAACCTCCATGGGTACCCCTCAGTACTTCAATATATGGTTTATGTTGAGTGAACCCTCACCCTCTCCTAGCATTACTCCCCCTGCTTCTCCATCAGGGGGCAAACACACCATCCCCGAGATCACTCCTCATGACCCCTCGTATTCCCGCCGTTTCCAATGTGACGAGGAAATACTAGAAGAGTTAAACCACCTGGACTCTCCCTAGGACGCGCTACATCACCGTGCACTCTTCTCTTCACAGGAAGCTCTCATGCCTCCTAGCCAAAACCCCATTTACGCGGTTGAAACCAAAGATTTTATCCCGTCAGGGCCTATCAATTGGTTCAACAATCCCATTCCTGCCCCTGATGCTTTTGAAGAAGGTAATATGGAAAACATTTCCCCCACCGTCAAAATTGACATTTCCATTAAACATGGCATCGTCGAAGACATCACCATAGGAGCCGCTTGCACTCCTCGGGAAATTGCTGCATACAAAGCCCTCTTCCAGGAATATAGGGATATTTTCGCCTCGTCATACATAGAAATGTCAGGCCTGGATCCCTCTATTGTTGAGCATCGCATCAACACCTGGCCTGACATCACACCAGTTCAACAGAAACAGCGACCGCTACACCCGGCCAAAGTCGCGGCTATCAAAGCCGAAATTGACAAACTACACACTGTCGGATTTATTTACCCCATCGCCTATATTTCATGGGTTTCCAACCCTGTACCCGTCGACAAAAAACAGGGAACTATCCACATTTGCACCGACTTTCGCGATCTCAATAACGCATGTCCAAAAGACAACTTTCCAACACCTTTCATCAATCAAATTATCGACGACTGCGCCATCCATGAGGCTCTCTCATTTATGGACGGATTCTCTGGCTATAACCAAATACAAATCCACGCAGCCGATCAGTATAAAACCGCATTCATTACCCCGTGGGGTACTTTTGCATATCGTGTCATGCCTTTCGGCTTAAAAAATGCCGTAACAACTTTCCATCGGGCGATGACATACATCTTCCATGATCTGGCTAACATCATCCTTGCCTAGCTGGACGACCTCACAGCTCGCTCCAAGAAACGCACCCACCATATTGATGATTTACGAATCATCTTTCAGCGGTGTCGTTAGTACAACATCTGCTTGAATCCTCTCAAGTGTTTTTTCTATGTCACCGCAGGGTGCCTCCTCGGTTTTATCATTTCCCAAAGTGGTATTACCGTAGACCCCCTCAAAGTCCAAGCTATCACCGAAATTCCACCTCCCAGGAATTTACGACAACTTCAGAGTCTACAGGGAAAAGCTAACTTTCTTAGACGCTTTGTCCCCGATTACACCATATGCGCACACAGTTTCCTTCACTTACTACATCACGACATCCCTTTTCACTGGGACGACTATGCCCAATAGTCATTTGACGATCTTAAAGTAGCGCTTTCAAATGCACCTTTAATTAGTGCACCTGACTACAATCGCGACTACATCCTCTACATACCAGCATCAGCTGTATTAGTAGCTGGCATTCTCGTCCAACTCGGAGATGACAATCATGAACACGTCATTTACTACGTTAGTAAGAACCTCTCAGGGCCACCCTTGAAGTATAAACACGAAGAGAAACTTTCTCTTGCAGTTGTCCTCGCAGTCTAGAAACTACGCCATTACATTCTTCTTCACACCACAAAGGTCATCGCAGATTCCAACCCTATGCAATACTTGCTCAGCCGTCGACAAGTTAACAGCAAGTTTGCTCGATGGATCATTATCCTTCAGGAGTACGACATCGAGTTATCAACACCTAAGAGTAAGAAGGCCCTTGTTCTCGCCGAACTTGTCACGACCCTCCCCTCTGACACCACCAGTACCCCCTTCAACACCGACTTTCCTGATGAACATCTCTTTTACATCACTTTAGATGATCCTTGGTATGGTTACCTTCTCGTCTACCTACGAACTCAAAATTTCAGTCAACATATATCATGAGATGATCGTTGACGTATTCGCCATCAGGCCCCCTGCTATCTCCTCATTGGAGACATCCTATACCGGCGAGGCATCGACACCATTCTTTGTCGATGTCTGACTATTGATGAGGTCGACAGAGTCTTAAATGACTGCCACAGTGGTGCATGTAGGGACCATCTTTCGGGTATATCCACTGCTCAAAAGATCATCCGAGCCGGTTACTTTTGGCCTACCCTATTTCATGATTGCATTCATGCTGTGAAATGATGTGAGCAATGTCAGCTCTATGCCAACAAAGCCCGAGCTCCCCCCGCCCTTCTTCACCCTGTCATTACTACCGACCCTTTTTGTAAATGGGGCATCGACTTTATGACTTGTAATCCCCCCTCCAGTAATGGTCACAAATACTTTTTTGTCGCCGTTGATTACTTCACTAAATGGGCCAAAGCTATGCCCACTTTCAACAACACCGCTAACACTGCAACACATTTTTTCTTTAACCACGTCATATCCCATTTTGGCGTACCACTCCAACTCATTTTTGACCATGGGAAACACTTCGAGAATGATATCTTCATCGAACTCTCATCTCGGTTAGGCTTCTCTCACGAGTTTGCCTCACCATATTACCCTCAGTCAAACGGACAGGTTGAGGCAGTTAACAAAGTCCTCAAGACCATGTTACAGTGCATGGTTAATAAACATAAAACCAATTGGCATCACATGTTATTTTCCATGCTATGGGATTATCGAACGGTGGTGAAGATTGCTACTAGTTTCACACCATTCCATCTAGTCCATGGGGTCAAGGCAACTCTTCCCATCGAGTGCGAAATACCCACATTACGCACCGCAATTGAGCTATTACCTGACACTGCTCCAATGGACCAGCGCTTGCTGAACTTGGAGTCTCTGGATGAAGATCGTCGATCTTCATTACAGAACAACGAGGCAGCTAAAAAATGATCCAAAGCTACCTTTGATCGCCATGTCAACCTTCGATCATTCCGCGAAGGTGACCTCGTCCTGGCTTATGATATCGCTCATGATACCTTTGGCCATGGAAAATTTGAATCCCTTTGGCATGGCCCTTACATCATACAACATTGCCTCACCAAAGGTGCATACATCCTGGCCTCCCCCGAAGGCCTCTCTCTTAAGGAACCCATCAATGGGTTATATCTCAAGAAATTTTATGCTTAAAAGTAGTCATTCTACTTTAGGTTATTTCCTTTTTAGTATTTTTTTAGTCTTTTTCTTCCTCCCCTCTTGTCTAAACTATCCTTTGTGCTATTGATAGATGCTTCCTCCACCAGCCTACCACATGGGTTACACTGACAGCGCCAGCCGTTGGACACAAAATCTTGCTTCGGCTGCTTGGTCTCTCTATACCCCCTCACATGAAATGCTCCATTCAGGCGGCATATGTTTGGGGCTAGCAACCAACAACCAAGCTGAATACACTATTGTCATTGGCCTCCTGGTCGATGCCCAACATCATCATATTCGTCACCTTAGTTTCTTCCTCGACTCTCAACTAGTCGTTCTCCAGCTCAACAATGTATACCCTATATGCGATCCGTGCCTCTTTCGCAAATACCTGCAGGTTAGACTGTTATCTCGACATTTTGATTCCATTACATTTACACATATTCCATGACAATTGAATCAAACAACATATCAAATAGCTAACATGGTGTTAGATTGGCATATATCACATCAAGCTACACATACATAAAACATCTCACAAATCTTTTCACAGCATATATATAGAATCGACATCATCAAAAAACATCAGCAAAAAAACACATGTAGACAACATCAGGATCTCAAAATATGTATACTCATATATATATAAAGGCCCATCATGCCATCTGAATGTTTACATACAAAAATACATGTATCCACAGGCCAATGCAGCACCTCGGTACACAAAATGGGCTCACCAGCCTATATACAACAAAAACAATGATGTACATCATACACCACTCACATGGGGGGCCCACTCTCCCTAAATACCCCTGTATAGCCCCCTGTACAAGCCCTGCCCAAAAATTGAAAACCTATTTCTATGCAGGATGATCAGACCACTAACCTGATACTCGCAAAACGTCGATTGGATGCCTCATCCTCCCTGAATCTCCAAATCTCCTCTGAAAACTGCTCGTCCAGTCACTGTTTCAGTGGGTACAAATGAGGTGGCAATGTGGGCCCTACAGCTATATATAGGCCTTTTTCCAAACTTCCACTCACCATTCCGGGTGCCCAAGGTGTCCATTTTTCAAACCGTCTTCAGCCATGGGATCAACATCCCGCTACCTACATCACAGTTGTCCCTGGGTCACTTTTCATCCTGAGCCCCCGGGGCACCTTTTTTCATATCATGGTCAGGTATGCACGCGCATTGTCACATTTTTCTAATACATGCTCATATCTTTGATTCTCTTCAGATATTTTTCACTTTGGGTATTTGTTTCTTATATGTGCAGGTACTTGCTCCTCATCCCTCGGCATAACTCCTTCAAGTATATACTCAGCACTGGCATGTAGTCTTTCCCGCTGTATCGCACTTTCATTTCTAGTCACACCCTCTGATGTTTACCTCTAGGATCTCCATTCCCGGCTCTGTAGTACCCATGCCTCCCTTTGCATCATCGGTACTGTTACCCGGTAGCATTCTAACCCACATGAGTTGTCCCATTCATAGCACCCTTTGCCACTTTTTGACACTCATGCTGTTCTTCATTATCCTTTAGGGATGGGAGTCCTGATAGTCTTTAATCATGTTGCAAATCAACCACATACTTCTTCTCCTCATTTTTCTAGCTTTCCATATGGACTCCCAGATCATCTCTTTATGGTTCTATTTTTTTACCTGCACCTCCGTAGGATCATGAACCCTCCATTTCATCCACAATCAGTTTGCCCATCTGCGAACCTATCTTCATTTCACCTACCTCATACAGAAACTCACCAATGGGCCCCCCACCCTTCATCAGTTTTCCAAGAAAATTCTGCCCTCCCTGGGGCACCCATTTCACACTGGGGCACCCATTTCTATATTTGTACATTTCTCCCCAAAATTATTCGTTATTTATTGTACAAACGCCTTTATTTTCAGCCATTTCATTATCCTTTTTGTCTTCACCATTGGCGACCTGCTTCCCTCCTTTTTGGCCAAACGCAACCCATGTCACCCTTGGTTGGAGCATCACTCCTCATATACCCTGCCCGACATTGTCCACATATTCAGAGTACCCCACAGGTCACTTACCTCTACCCTCTGCAGTTGTCCACTTTGTCCCACCTCTAGCACAACTCATCCCCGGTCTTTTCGTCCCCTTGACACTCGACCTCGTTACACGAGTGCAGCCACTTTTTATTTCCTACATCCTCCAACCAAGGGTAGTCTTGAGTCTTATCACTTTTGACTTCGTCCATGTACCTCTTCCACTTCCTCACCTCAGTAGATTCCATGAAGTCCTTTGCTTCTAGGAGTCGCGTTCCCCTTTTGTCGACATCCACACAATTTTTCCAGAAGGGCGATAGTATCTTGATTCTCATTCTCCATTTAATGAGAGATCTCGGATCGCATAGGGTGAAACACCATTTCTCCCTGCTATCGTTGCCCCCCATAACATTCGATGCCAACACTTTCTCATGTTATGGTGTGTTTTACTTTGCGACTATTGCAGTTATTTCTATCATTTGCCGAAGACCTCTAAACTTGGTAGGGCCATCAATGCCTGCATCATCGCTGATACTTATTTCCGTGATCATTGCCTATTATTCAGAGTATGTTCCTTTGATACCATTTGTAAGCACGGGATGCTCTGGAAGAGAATGAGCTTGCTGAATCTTGTCTCTTCTGTGCGCGTTGATGTTAGACACCCACCATGAAATCACCCATCTCGAACTCCATCAGGACAGGGGCTCCTCTGGAAGAGAATGAGCTTGCTGAATCTTGTCTCTTTTGTGTGCGTTGATGTTAGACACCCACCATGAAATCACCCATCCCGAACTCCATCAGGACATTCCCTATACGAACCGAGCTTATTTGAAACTGAGCGCCAGACTCTGGTCTCACCTTTCTGGATACTTGCTGCCCTAAACGGCCACTTGCCTAAGCGGGACTTACTTCTCCAGTCACTGCGGCTAATATTTCCGATCTCTGGACAACCTTACTGCAAGGGGCGAGCAACTAGCGGACTTGAATAACATCAACATGCCAAGTCCATGGTCATTTGCACAGAAAATACAGAGACAACAAGAATTTATGCGCGGAAGCTTTTAAGAAAATCAGAGCATTATATTATTGCAGAGCCGAATGGCTATCGGGTATACATATATGTGCAGGATGCACTGATAACAGACTCTATTGAGCATGAGGCTCAAACATATAGACTTGAAAAACTCAACTATGTACTGCTGCCACTTTAGGTTCACGCTGGCTGAGCCAGAATCGCGTAGGCTTATCACAATACCCTAAGACAGAAAGACACGAGCTTCAAAGAGAGGGAAGCTAGAAGACTCAAGACTCAGACTCTATCGAACGATGCCTCAAATGAGTTCCTCATCCTTCTTTTATAGCAATTTTGAGTGGAGGAGGAATCATTGGCTTTCGGATGAGAAAAGACTTGTGGCCCTACATGTCTGCCACAGGAAGATCCGGAAGATCGTTCACGTAGGAATATCTGTCTGGTCCGACAAACTTTATTTAAACTTTTACTTTGTCAGGTTGTCATGCAAGATTCCTGAGCAAAGTAGACATGACAACTGGGTCCACATGGGTTATCGTGTAAGATTCCCATAGTGTTCATATCTTATATAGTAGCAGACTAGAGTTATTATGAAAATGTGGGTCAAACCTCACCAGAAGTCGGAGAAGTGCTTAGAGTTTTCATAATATTTCATGACACCTAATTATGTAGAAGATTGCACTGTGGAGTTGATATCGACAACCCAGAGAAAACGAATGACACCATTTTCGGACATCTAGACTTTAATTAAAAGGTCTATCTCTGAAGTGATTATAGAAGAAAGGATCCCAATGCTCTGTATAGATATGCCGTAGAAGTATAGGATCATCGTCTTCTTCTGTCCTTAGCATGTATTTTCTGCGTAGTATCCAAGGATGCCTATTTTGCATAAAATAATGCATGAATTCTTCTTCAGAAAAGAGATCTCCCATAGTCTCAAGAGGTCTGTCTGGATATAGGAACATGTGAGCAGTCTCTGTTAATTCGGGATTGATACTGACTGAATTTAGGCCAAATGTTTCCCACCACTGTTGTAACCAGTCAGGTTCATCCCAATCTCTGAAACCTTTTCCAAACTTGATTTGAGTATAATAAAACTCAAAACGAGCTTTCCATAGAAATGCATTGAACCATGCGGCTTTGTATTGATCATAATTTAGTCCTGCTAAGGTTTCAGTAGGGTCTTGGTTTGGCCAATCGGTAAGGGCCCTTATTCTGTTGATCTGAAATGAGTGGCAAACTGGGGATCTACGCCATGTATGGATTGATGGTTCATACCACTCTGTTTCTGTTGTTCTGAGCCTGGTCAGATCTTTGAGTTCTATTAGCCTTTCTCTGGCCAAAATTGTGATTGGCTGATATAATTCGGCTAGTCGGTGATGCGGAGGGAGAGAACTAGGACAAGTGTTACGGTATAGACCAGGTAATCCTAATTCCACAATTTCTGAATGCCTTAGCTGCCAACTAGGTTGCCAATTTCCTTTAAATATAGCCCATGTCATATCATCAGCAAAATAAGTACTGATTGGGCGTTGCTTCTCTTTATTAAAGACTTCAACCAGTACTAGGCAATTTAAATATCCCATAGGCAAATATTGCTCTGAACAGAAAGGGATTTGTATCTTGGAGGCTTTATTATAAGGAGTAGCTGGTATAGTAATAAAATATCCAGGCTGGTTTTTGATTTTGCAGGAGCCATGAGGGGACAACATGGATAAGAATGGTGCTCCTAAAATACAATCAATAGGAGCATCTGCTATATGAAACCTCATACCAATGGAAAACTGATTAAGCAACACATATGCTCTAGTGAATTCATATTTGAAGTCGATCTGATTATTACCTAATCCAGCAACACTACCATAACTTTGGGACCAGAATTTTGCAGGAATTTTATTTTTATGAAGAACATTAATATCTAATCCAGTGTCTATAAGAGCAGTTAAGGAAAAGATATCTTCACAAATCTTAATTTTTACTGCTATATAATATTTAGGGCAGGAGATTGTCATTACTTGCATTCCTGAGAGTCCTGCTGGGGTGTCTGTTGGAGAACCAAATGCTGCTTCTTCATTCTATTCATATGGAGCATCTTCAAGAGGTGGAGGAACATAATCTAATTTTTCTTTGAGAAACTGTATTTCTTGTCTAGCCCAATAATCAATAGGATAGCTAGTCTCTATGGCTAGCTGTAGAGTATCTAGCTTTTCGTTTACGGCCTTAAGTTCTGTTTTTAGCTTTGTTACTTCTGTGGCCAGATCAGAGAGAGAGATGTCTTGTATCCTGGGCTCTCTATTGAACTTAATATACGTTTTGGTATTTTTCTCAAAGGAAGCATCTAAGAATAATGGCTATTTTTTCTCCTTTTCTAAGGCCTTACCCTTCTGGTCAGTTTTGATGGCCTTGATATATGCTTCAAGCAATGCAGCTTTCATTTCTCCTTCAGGGAGGATTTTGATATGGGCAATCATTTGTGATTCACTATCCCTTGTATAACTATGCATACAAACTTTTAACTTTTCTATTGGAATAGTAATAGAAGAAGTAGAAGAGATATCAGAATCATTGTCCAATTCTGGACAGATACACTGGTAGGGATTTTTACAGTTACATATACTATTTACAACTACCTCAGTGGTAGTAGATTCAACTTCATCATCAGTTTCTGTGGAAGATCCATTCTGAAAAATGGGATGTGATTCTAATTTTGGTCTGTAAAATGGACCTTGTGGGCAATCATCTGTCTTATGTGTTGGATCTCCACATCTGTTACAGGGAAACCTGACTTGTTTTCTTTCTTGGATTTCTTTAKCTCTCTGTTCTSAGAGTTTACCTTTGCCTTTTCTGGCAGCTTCATTGTCAGGACAGGTATGGGCATAGTGTCCCTATTTTCCATAGATCCAGCATTTAATTTGCTATTTCATTTCAGCCTTATGAGACTGAAGCTTAATGTCCTTAGGACTGAAATAATGAGTATAAGGGATATATTTGTATTTTCCMTTTTTATTTCTATCCTTTTTATACTCTTTTCTTCTTTTTCTAGTCTGTAATCCTGGATTTGTAGCAGACAGTCCATATTGTTCACAAACAGATTTATGATCTGGTAAATATGAACTTTTGGATACAGACTTTTGAATTTTCATACTGGTGCACAAGCCTATCAAAGTTTTAGTAATGATAGAATAAATCTCTCCCCAAGTATATGTCTCATAAGGAAGAGGAAAGACATCTTCAATGTTGAGATACTCAACAAATTTACTAGGAAGTGCAGCCATATAAACTTGCTTCCAGAGCAAGTTTTTACTATCTTTAACCTCAAAAATTCTCTGTGTCCACTCTTTGTGGAACTGTTCATACTCTGACATTTTTCTACATTTTGTGTTCATCAAAATTGTTTCATGTTTGTCAGAGATTTCAGCYTCTGTTCCACACCAGTGTTCCAGAATTAAGGTGGTCAGAGCCCCAATCATATTGTTCATAGGGGYTCCATCAGAATGATAAACAATATCCCCTTGTTCATCCTTTAAAGTTTCTGACTCCATTTTGGAAATCATTAAAGAGGATGAAGTAACCTCCCACCATTTACTCAGAGATCCAGTAAAACATTGAATAAGGGATTTACAAGCTTCGACTTCTCCCTTACCCTTCATGCACATGATTTTATATGATACAAACATTCTATCAATAACTTGTCTTATATGTGCTACTGATAGATTATCTATATTCCATTCTTGGTACCATTCATCTGCATAAGACAGTCCTTCTGGAACTTTTCCTTTTCCTACTAGATCAGGAGTAGCAGGTCTAGTGGAGTGTGGAGGAATGTTTTCATAAGAGGGTTTTCTGATGCCAACCATGGACAAAGGATCTTTTGAAGAAGATTCTTTAGGCTTTTGAGAAGACTCTGGCTTTTCAGGAGGAAAGAAGACAGGAAATATTTTCTGTATAGGTTTTTCAGAGGGATTAAAAACCACTTGATGTGAGCTCGGATAAAGGAAAGATGAAGGGATTGGCTTATCATCTTTACTTGTCTTCGTTTTCAGTTCTGTCAGGGATTTGCCAATCTCAGTAAGGGAAAGTCCTAGATCATCAACAATATCCCTTCTGTTTTCAGACTGGTCAGATTGTTTGACCTTCTCTTCAATATTGATAACTTTTTCATGAATAGTATTTACAGAATGTACAATAGTGTTTGTAGACACTTGGAGTTGATAAAGTTGTTCTGGCTTTACTTCTTCTTTAGGTAGGTAGACCTGAGATGCCATACCTCTGAGAGCAGTGTTTGTCTAGTTAATTTGTTCAGAGACTGTATGAACTCTTCTGTCTATTCCAGACAATTGATTTTCTCCATCAAGGAGCAAAGGAATAGCTTTTTCTTGTTTAGAGTTGTCTTCAAGGACAATCCCTTGAAAAGGAGGGAATGTTGTTCTGGACTCGACCACTGTTCCATCAAGACTTTTCCACTTGTCTCCAGTAGTTTCAGATGTTTCTCTTGTGACTAGAACGGCTAGGGAAGATCTAAGTTTCTTCCACTCATAGAATGAAATCCAACATTTGTTTTCATACATATACTCCTTCCATTGTTTGGATAATTTTTGTTTTTCTTTATCATTACCGCCCCCGAGGGCGCTGTAGTTGTCTACACCAACACTTCAATCATCTTTTTCCAGGGTTACATAACACGAGCATGGGGCATGCCCCCCTCGTTTGTACATAGTTTTATATTTTACGCACCTTATGGAAGGGCAGGTTCTACCGGTTCCTTTCGCCTTCAAAGGATTTCTCTGAACGATCTCACTATTTCTCTCTCTTACAAAAACATTCTCAGTAGAAGAAACATTGATGGATTTCGGCTATACATATGCTCCTAACCTCATCCATCAGGGGGCATCTGTTATCACTAAAATTTCGTCAGCACATGGTTACAAGAAATCAACATCATCAAACAGCAATGAAGTCATTCATGGCCAATGAATTAATCTCACAACATTCAAAAAGGGAAAAAAACTATACAAAGTAGAAAAAAATTGAAGGGTGCCTTGCAGACATTGGGCAGGCGCGCGCATGCACGTAACAGGAACGTGAATAGCACGCACAGGTGCACGATGTGTAGCTAATAGCTCAAAAAGATGTGCACTTGCTAAACGACGCATTTATTGAAATGGTCGGCCTCCCAACCACTTATGGATCAGCTCCCAAGCCGATTTGACCCTCAAATCTGAGATGAATCCGAATGGTGGGCTGGTTAAAGACCTAATAATGCCCTAAATGGCCTCTCTTCACACTACAATGTAGTTCAACAAAATCCCAAAGCAATGCTATAAAAAGCCATGAATGCACCTCATTTTCTCAAGGAATTTCATGTAATGTTATGCTGCCTATAATTTTTTAAGGACTCCATCCTTGACAAAATCACTTTGGCACCATTTCATTGAGAAATCCACCTCTCCATTGAGTGGATTTGCAAGGATTTCTTTCATCACCATTTTCATTTTTCTTGTTTTAAGGAGAGCAAGCTTGTGAGGGTCCAAGAGCCTTCCCTTGAAGGAAGAAGGGACTCATAGTCCCCTTTCTTCTTGGTGCTTTGATTTCATCAATAGATCAGCCTAAAAACATTGGTAATATAGGTCTTTTTGTGTTTGTTATCTCTCTATCCATATGCTTATGATTTTAGTTTGTATTAGTTTAATTCTTGCTTATAGTTTTGTTTTTCTTTCTCTAACTCTTTCCTCTACAGCTGTCATGTTTAGCAAGACCCAACTGGGCATACAAGCACTTCTTATTTTCTCACCAAGGTGACAAAAATGGTGCAACACTAGTAATCTCCTATCTATGCAAGCTTAGGGCTTTCCTCTATCCCAATATTAACTTTTCGTGTCTTGACTGGTTGTGTTTATGTTATGGATTCTATCCCTAGGCCCTCTATTGTTTGTTCCCTAAATGAGAAAAATAATGGTGCACCTCCTTTGTCACCTAAATGAGAAAAATAATGGTGCTTACAAGCCCAATTGGGTCAACTAGGCAAGACAACAGTAAATAAAAGGGTTAGAAAGATAAATCATAAAAGATAAGCAAAGAATTAAACTAAGAATGATAAAAACAATTAAACTATAGTGCATAAGAACATAAAAACAAGGAACAAACAAGAATCATGCCACCAATGGAAAGGGTTGTATTAGTGGAAGGAAAACACCGAAGAGAAAGGAGGACTTTGGGTTCCCTCTTCCTCCAAGGGAGGGCTCTTGGACCCCCAAATATTGAGCTCTTCTTACAAATGAGGAACTAGAATTAAATGGTGAAAATAATCCAAATCACATTTATTCTAGAGGTGATATGAATGCCTAAGTGAAATGGTGCTAGCATACTCTTGATGAGGAAAGAGGATCCTCCAAGAGAATATCAACGACATAACAATACAAATGAATTCCTTGAAAATGTAGTGTACCCATGGCTTCCTTTTATAGCATAACTTTGAGGCATTATTCAACCAACTTTTAGTGTGAACAAGGGGCCATTTAGGGCACCCTGAGGTCTTTGACCAACCACCCAGCTTGATTCAGCCAAGATTTCGATGTCAAATCGTCTTGGAAGTTGAACCAGAAGTGGGTGGGAGGCTGACCAATATCATAAATGCTCTGTTTTGAGGGATGCATAGTTTTTTGCGTCCACAGTCACGCATCGTACACATGTGTTATTTTTCCTGCATTTCTGAATGGCACATGTGTGTGTGCTCCCTGTGTAGTCTTAGCGCATGATGATTGTGTAGTTTTGGGCATTTTGGAAATGTATTTTTGGTCCATTGGTGAACTAATAGCTATTTGGAGATACTGGATTCCTGTAACCATTTGCGGATGAAATTTCAGTGATAACAATGGGGATATTCGTCATCCTGATCGTCCTGTGTCACATTGTAACATTCCAATAACTTGTGAACCATCATAGAGGTGTTGTGTGTGTTGCATACATATATTACTTCCATTGATTCTTCTTCTGTGGACTTTTTCTATTTAATTTCCTGTAGCATTGTACTTATTAGGGGGAACTCATTCTCAAAGGTAAATTTTACTTGGAATCTTTGAGTTATGTAATCCCATTCTATTGTATCTCTATGCATTTCCATTTCTAGGTACCAGTTCTTTGGGATGGTGGCAAGGGTATGTATGAACCTGTTTGTCCATTCTTTCCTTGGTACTGAGTTCCATGATTTTTCACACTGCACAACATAATCTATTGGGTTTCTTTCCCTAGTATACTTTTGCATCATGTCTCCCTAATCAATATTGAATCTCATTTGTATTAGTTTCCTACACTGTTTCCAGTCTTCTACATTTTCTTTGTTTATCTCCCACCATATGGATGGGGTCACTTTCAATACAATGTTCAGTGCTAGTAGCTTTTGTTGTTCTTGTAAACGTGCCTCAAATGTCTGTACAAATGTTGTTATACCTGTCAACCCTTCATACTTATGGGGTTGCATAATTCTATCCCAATCCAGTGTACTAATTTAGTCATGCATGTGCATCGCCGTGTTGAGACTTCATGCATCATCCTCTGCCAATTTTCCAGACCTGCCTCTAAATCTGATGTACACGAATTGATGCTTCTCCAACTTAACTCACCTTATGAAGTGGGGTTAAAATAGTCATCCATCCTCCCAGTCATGTTATACATGTTGTCAATTTCATCTCCCTTCATTGGTTCTATGCACCTCCTTCCTTATTTTGGGTCTAATGGCGCAGTAAATTTCAACTATCCTACTTCAAATATCATCTTTCTCCTTTTCATATTGATAATGGCTTGGTTATCGAGGACACGTTATAGTCCCATTAATGTTGGGTATGGTTTTTTGTCATACACAATCTTGATAACTTCAAAATCTGCGACACTGTGCACTCCATTTATATTCACAGGTATTCCTGTTAATCTACTAATAACACTAATACTTATTGAAAAATTTGTGATGATTACTTGTGATGAAATTACCATTTTGTCGCAAAATTGAAGATAAAGAGTTGAATTTTTCAATTTTTTAATAAATCCAACCCGCGTTTCTCTTGAGACAAAACTAGTGGTACGTCTTAATAGCAATGAACGTGAAGATAAGGAACTCTCTTTGCTCTTGCAACAAGCTTTGGTTATTGTCACAAGAACTTCAATCCAATGATGACCGTTACACTATTCAAACAATCACCCAACTATTTGAAAAAGTCAACATCGACTTGGTCAATATTTGTCACTCTTGCAACGAAAAAAATATATAAATATTTTGCGAATTAGAGATGTTGCGACAATATTGTTATAACACCGATGGTTTAGAAAGGGTATTTTTGTGCAAAAGAATGTTGAAAAATATTAGAGGTGGGAAAAAAGTAAAGAGGGTGAAAAGGGTGATGGTAGATGTTATTTCCATTGCAAAAAATGTTGCACTACACGTCCTGTAAGAATTTTAATAAAAACAACTAAAACAATTGTAGGAAATGTGGGCACATTGATGGGGGATCGAATGAATATTGTCCCATGGTAATTAGCTATATATTCATTATATGTTTTTATATTGTCGATTTTATATAAAATTATATATATATATATAATTTGAATATTTGTTATACACACTAATTTTTCACGATTTTTTGTAACTATAAAGTTAGAGTTTCCCTCTAACTTTCTGCAGAATATTGCACCAAGTAGTCGTAGAAATGATGTTGTACAAGTTGAGGAACATGATCAAGAAAATCAGGACCTCATGGAAGAATATGATAGGACAAATAAAGTTAATGATCCCATGGAAGAAGATGATGGGACAAATCAAATGATCCAAAATTTGTTTCCTCAGCCGGATGAGGATGGAGACAATGCTGGTATTTATGATGAACCTTTATTAGAAAAGGAAAATAAACAACTTTATGAAGGCTCAAGAGAAAATATTCTCTCTGCTACATTTCTGCTAGTGAACTTAAAGGTTATGAATCATTTGTCGAACACTTGTATGACACAAATCCTAAGGTATGTAATATTTTTCATCTCATATACATAAATGTTGATTTTTTTTTTTCTAACTTATTATTATTATTATTAATTAATGTGTAAAATAAGAATCCAATTTTTACAATCAATATTATTGACATTAACTAGTTATTTGTTATGTTTTAGATTGTTAGGTGAATTTTTGTTACCATCGTCAAATATGTTAGCTCGCACATATTGATATTTGCATGTCATTATGAAAGACATTGGAATGGATTATCAAACTATAGATGCATATCCTAATGATCATATTATATATTATGGAAAACATGCTTCAAAAACCGAATTCCCACAATATCTTATAAGTAGATATTGAACCAATCAAATAAAAAATAGGGTTCCTTGAAAGTTATTCATCATATTCCCATAATTCCATGTTTGCAGTGATTGTTGAGGTGTGAAATCATAGCAAAATTTATGGATTACCATGCACATAACAAAATTGGAGACGATGTTCTTCGAATGCTTGCCAATGGTTATGCATTTAGGGAAATTGAGGAAAAATGGGAATATTTCAAAGATGTACCTCATAATGTTAGGCTTTCATTGGCAGCTGATGGTGTTAATCCATTTAGAGAGCTTAGGTCTATTTACTTAGTGTGGCCTATTTTTTTTATCAACAATAACATTCCTCCTTGGATGTCAATAAAGAGGGATCACATAATGTTGACAATGATTGTTCTAGGTATTTGTTTACATCAATTTTTTGAATGTAACATTTTTATTTGTTTATTTTTTTGTATAATATCTTTTGTTTATTTATTTACTTATATATACATATCGTGGTAGTAATTATGTGTAATTTAAAACAATTAGGTAAGTACCAAGTTAAAGATATGAATGTATATATAGAGCCTCGTATCGATGGGCTACTAAAGTTATGGGATGAAATCACTATGTATGACATCTGTAAACCAATTGGGGAGAAAAAATTTAAATTATGTGGAATACTTTTATGGACAATTCATGATGCCCGAGGACTAACACATTTTTGTGGTATGTAGAATTCTATTGCTCTTTAATACTATATAAATTTTTAAAGATATAGCATTGTATTGCTCTTTAATACTATATAATTTTTTAAATATATCATGCATGTTTAATTTTTAAATAATCTCATCGTATAATTGACATTAATCCATCTGTTGCAAGTCTTCAAACAAACGGTAAATTTGCATGTCCATTTTGTGGTCCTAAGATGAAGTATCATTATTCAAAAAGTTTAGGAAAGGTGGCTTTTGATGAGTATAGGCACCTCCTCCCTATGAGTATGGTGTTTTATCATTGAATTTATTTTACCATATTTGATAATTATTGTTCTGATTTATTTTATGCTTCATGAAGGGTTCCATCATGAAGGTATTAATAATGGGCTTCCACGAGGAATGAAATGTTATCCCACTCAATTCATGAGGTTTCCCTACTATGAGGAGTTGGAAATAGCTCATTTGTTTGATATAATGCATATTAGGAAGAATGTGACAAAAACGTTATGGAGAATCATAGATGGTAGGAGGGATAAAGAATAAATTGTCAAAATGTGTACTGACATTCAAGAATCCAATCATGCAATGCGAAGTGTTCTCCGATAAAATACCGATGGAGACTGAAATAACCTTCCATGGTTATTAACAGAGCAACAAAGCAATTATGTAATAGAGGTCATTCAAAGAATTAATTTTCCCACGGGGTTTTCTTCAAACATAAATAATATCTTAATGGAGAAAGGTGAATTTGGTGTGGTAAAAACACATGATTGGCATACCTTCATTAAGGTAATAATTTTGGTATACATATTTATATATTGGCCTTATACATCTTTTAAGATTTTTTTTTTTTTCTTCTTTGGTTGAAACAAATAACAATTCATTTTTTTTGTTACAGTATGTTATACCGCTATCTCTCCCAATCTAAATTGACAACAACAACATCAAACAAGTTATATATGATATTGGAAAATACATGAGGTAAGTAGTTGTCATTTATATGCAAAATGTTCTTTCAATTTGTTGTTGTACTTAATGACATGTGTTTTACTTGTAATGTAATATATATTATGTTAGGTTGAAACATGTTATTTTATTGTGTCATGATTTCATGCATATGGTTTTCATTGAAAGAAATCCATGAAGATGATATAAAGTATTGGAAGAGAAACATTCCTCGGCTAATGTGTGAAATGCAAAGTATATACCTCCAACAACTTTCAATGCACATGAACACTACCTCATACACCAAGTTGAGGATATTTAAATGTGTGGACCTGTACACACAAGGTCAATGTGGATGGTGGAGAGGCACTTGAAATCATTGAAGGCTTTGATTAGACAAAGAGCATCTCCTGAGGGTTCTATGGTGGATGGATCTATGGTATATAAATCCATGTTTTATATTAGTAAGTATCTTTGTAAATTAGTAGTGCCAACTATGCATGCAGTGGATCACATTTGGGATGCAATATCCATCAAAATATTTGAAGATTAGGGGCACATGTTGGGGAAAGGTAGAATGAAAAAAATGAGAGGTAATATATTAATAATTGTGGATATTTATATTAATACATATAAGTTTTCATTTTTTGTTTATATGATCATATTCATTAATATATTAATATCTATTATTTCATCAATTATTAATATTTACCATGGTTATAACTAATATTTAATATTGGTGAATTATGATTTTTTTATTTAGTTTCTCAAGATTGGGATGCACTGCATTTATACATTGAAAACAATCTTGACTTGATGAATGTATGGATTCAAATATGTAAACAACATCATGGCGATAAGTTATCATGGCAATGACTATCTGAATTGGTTAGAGAATCTTATCGTAACGGAGATGCCAACGTTACAAAAAAAGAAATTGATTTAGCATGTAGTTTCAAAGATGGACATGCAAGAAAATTCACCCATTTTATTCAGTTATTTTATATTATATTAATGTGACTACATGTGTACTGTCTTTTTCAGATACTTTCCAAGTTATATAAATATGTTAATTTATTAATTGAAAATGCATCTTTTAAATGTCTAGCATATTGCAGTTGAAACACCACAAGGCTATGTGGTGCAATGGTTGTAAATTTTGTATCAAATAGTTGGATGAAACTAGGAAAAATTATGATAGTGGGATAACTATAGTATTCCAGGTCACTAATGTTTCCTCTAGGAGTGAAAATATCCCTGAGAATCTGAAAATAGATACTATGGGTATTTGAATGATATACTTGAGTGTGACTTTAATTCCTTCAAATTAGTTTTGTTCGATGTCAAACGGTATAGGTTATGAATGCATGAACGTGATGAGGAAATAACTATTATTCAACATGACAATGGATTTTCAATGATTAAAACAATGTTGTTTGAAAGAGGGCATGATTGCTATGTTTTTCCAAGCCAATGTGAACAAGTATTTTACTCAAATGTTCCAGGTGAGAGGGATTGGTCATTTGTTGTTAGATATGATCCAAGAGGAAGGCCCATTAAGTATAATCATGTATAGGAGGAAGATGATATTGAAGAAGAATATGATTCACTAGATAATACAGAGTCAGAAGATCACGCAGGGTCGATAGAAGAAGAAAATGAAGAATATCATGATCCAAGCATAAGATACAATGAAATTCTTGATGATGATGTCGATGAACATATACTTGAAAATGGAATTGATGATGATGATGATATTGTCAATCCTTTCAACACCATTTCTGAATTGGATGATGATACAGATGTCGAGTTCAATGAAGAAGAAGATACAAAATAAGGACGATACAAATATTGAGTTGGATCAGGTACATGACTACATATTTTAATATGTATGAATTATTTTCTTAAAATAATTTACTTATTTCGTGGGTCAATTACATGTTTTTAAGTTTTATGTGATGTTTTTTATCCTATTTTACATGTTGTTCAATTATTATGTGAAACCTAAAAATAGTTTCCAATATACTAGAGAATGTGGTCAACTAAAAAATTTCATTTACCTTCATTAATATTTTTTTTGGTAGTTTCTATGCATGAATCTTATTATGTTGCTTTCAAATTATTTTCTATTTTACAGATTGGGTATTGGGGAATTGAGAGTGATGTGATGGGGAGGGGAGGGGAGGGGCCATATGAGCTTCCACCTTCATGTTCTTAGCCTTGTTCAGTAGAGGATAAATTATTCTTGAAACTAAGAGAAGCTCATTCATCTTTATAAAATCATGATTTTAAATGTCATCATTGTTGTCATAGTATTGAATCAATGAAGTTTTGATGAACATGTTTGTCATTGCTTGAACATCGTTTGAAATTTCTTGGATTAATGGCATGCATGTAACTCCCAAAAATATACCCATCATCATGGGAAAGGTTAGTGACCTATCACGAATATTAGGGACAACGTTGAAATTTTCACAAACTGTTTTTGTATGCACTGAAATTTGACATGGATAGACTATTCACATTCCTTAATGATATTCATAGTTATGATGAAAAATACATGTTTTCATTCATTTTTTAATCAACACCATAAAAATATGCCTGAAAATAAGATCTTATATTCCTGAAAATATGGAAATGATAATGTCCTTTCACAACTGCCAGGTTCTCTACCACGAATCTTAAGTGACAACACATTTTTGTTGGAAGATTGGTTGTTGTCATTGATGTCAACCCTAGTCATGGGTTTTGGACAACAATATTGATAAAGGTATTTGGACATGAAGGACAATGCACATGAATATACAACACCCATGAATGGATAGTATACATCATGTTTCTTCCGGTGGTATGTGGCACGTCACATGGATCCTCATGGTTGAGGAGAAATGAATTTTTGAAGATGACAAAGTGAATTGAAGAAGGAAGTACATGTAGGCCCTGAAGATAAATAAAGAAAATAATTACAAAATAAGAAAGTGTCAAGTCGGCCCTAATGTTAAAAGGAAGTGACATAAATGGTATAAATAAACATCATTATACATTCATTTGATACAAGTCGAATTTTAGAGGAAATAAGAAGTAAAAGAAGGTCGGATTTCAAGAAAGGATGAAGTCTTTTGGTGATGTGTTCCAAGGTATGTTATTTTCAAGTCATCTTACCATTTTTTCTATAACTTGTTTTCTAGAACGACTCATATGGTGAAATCACTATGGTATTGAGAAGACATATCAAGGTACGTTTGGTAAAACGTTCAGCTCTTTATTCGCTATAATTATGGAGATACACTCTATGAAAGATAGGGTTTGTGACTAGTCTTGAAGCTAGTCAATAAACAAGTGTTCCGGGTAAAAAATTCATAACTGCTTCATACATAATCCAAATGAAGTGGGACCACTTCCATTGGAAAGAGTACAGACTGTAGTTTCTCGTGTGTGATTTTTAGAATCAGATGTTAAATTTTGAGCACGGGGCATGTTGTACAAGTTGGGTCTTGTGAATAGACCAGAATTGAATAAAGTCTACCATTCTTTCTATAACCTCTTTTTGGGGAGGATTCAAGGAGTGAAAATTGGAGGAGATTCAAAGAATACATTGAGTAATATTATCTACAGGATCAGAGTACTCCAAGAATTGAAGAATTGTAGAAATTGAAGAAGTCTCAAGAAGCATTATTAGGTTCTATGTGATGATTGGTTGATGGTGATGATTTAATATAAAGTTTTATTATCTCTCATATATTCTTGGGTGGAAGGAAGGGCCAAGGATGGAGAGTTACAATCCTTCTTGATATTGGAGTATTTTATCTTCCTCTTGGAGGTTTATCTCTCCCTTTACATTTGGAAGTTGTAGCTACCTTTGGAAGTCATTACTTCCCTTGAACAAAAACTATTGATTATTTCTCATATATTGTGTATGGTGTATTGTGGTGTATTGGTGTAACTCTTATACTATTGTTCATTTCTCATTGGATATAATTGAATGGTTTAAGTATAAGTTGAATTTTTTTTTTAAATTGTACTTGATACTGATTCACCCCCCTCTCAGTATCAACAATTGGTATCAGAGAGGGTTACCTTCAATACAGTTTAACCACTGGAAGGAAGATCCTATGCATAAATGGAAGACAACATTC
>JASDQU011246527.1:24991-35154 GCA_032191745.1 Picea mariana | reverse complement strand
TAAATTATCTTCTTGAGCTGACAAGTCTTCTAGGGTTATTAGCCAACTCATTAGGGTTTCTTCTTGCTTCCCGGAGTATTCTATCCTTGTCAGGTTTACACGTGGAGGTAAATACCTCCCGCAGCTACCATAATATCAACAACTCCAACTATTTTTGGCAATGGGAGAGTGCCTTATTACATAGCAAGAGGAGAAGGTAGTGTAGAGGAGGAGGGCGCACCACTTGGAGAGGGGGCGCACCACTTGGTTGCCTAACCCATGACAAGTGTGGAGAGTGGGGCTGCCACCTCTCACATCACCATTCCTTATACCAAGTGTGCTTCAAAGGAGAGAGGGAAGGTGCCACCTGTCAAGAGGTAGGCACACTTTCTCTTGAGGGTGCCACCTACCCAAGAAAGGGGTGCACCTCCTCTTGGAGCTCTCTCTATACTCAAGCTAAACCTCACTCAACTCATACTTAACCATCTCTTACTTGCCTCTATGGGTGCCACATAGCCTTCTAGCCTTTATTTGACTCAAAACATATCGAAACATGTTTCCGACATTTTTGGTAAAATTTAGCATTGCTGATTTTTTATGTCTTTTTTGGTTTTTGTGAGTAAAATTAACTTTTTATTGATTAAAATCACTAGTTTTACCGACAAAAGTGGGTATTTAGGTAAAGTGGGTGCTTTAGGTCAAAAAATGAGCACTCCAAGGCATATAATGCCTCCTAGTACCACTTTTTTAATACAACTTCAAATTACAATTAAAAAATTCATTTTACGAGAAATTTTTTATTAACTAAAAAAATTAAAAATCCTAAGGGGGGACTTAGCACATTTCCATGAAACTTTAGAATAATGCTTAGCATGGTTATAGACAAGACTCTAGATTTAAAACACCCCCAAGTCATATCTGCTAGTACAATTACCCCAACTTTGGAGGTTATTGAGTGAAAAAACTCGAAAATTATAGTTTGCTTAAAAGAGCAAAATATAATTAGCAAGTAAAAAAAACACTCTAAAATACTAGTGTCTAATCCTTTTACAAAAATCACATGCTTAAGTCATTTTATTACAATTCCCCGTAGGGTATGGAAATGTGGTAAAAAAGTTGAAAAAGGGCCATACTGGCCGACTAGACTTCTGAACTTTGAATTTTGAATAAGTCATTGTTCAGTATTTGATGGCTCATTTGCAAGTCCATCCTAGTGCAACTTGGTGGATAACAAGTGCCTTTGTAGAGGGTGTGCTGTACCTTCGTTTTCAATGCAACCTTTTTCCAAGCCCATTTTTTTCCATTAATTATTTAAAGTGTTTCCAGGTTGAAGCTAAAGCGGAACTTCTACCTAAGCATGAAAAACATTGGCCACCTTGACTCTACCCTGGTCACACTGTGCTTCCCCAAGTTGAAGACAATGTGTGGGACTCCTACCTAAGCAAGAAAAACATTGCCCACACATGCTCTACCTTGGTTGGCATTTTTATATTGTTATTTTTCACGAGTCCCATTAGTTTCTTATGAGAGACACTTCATTGTCATCGGGATCCTTGGGCGGCCGGCTAGACTTTTGAACTTTGAATTTTGAACAAGTCATTGTTCAATATTTGACGGTTCATCTGCAAGTCCATACTAGTGCAACTTGGTGGATAACAAGTGCCTTTGTAGAGGGTGTGCTGTACCTTCGTTTTCAATGCAACCTTTTTCCAAGCCCATTTTTTGCCATTAATTATTTAAAGTGTTTCCAGGTTGAAGCTAAAGTGAGACTTCTACCTAAGCATGAAAAACATTGCCCACCTTGACTCTACCCTGGTCACACTGTGCTTCCCCAAGTTGAAGACAATGTGTGGGACTTCTACCTAAGCAAGAAAAACATTGCCCTCACATGCTCTACCTTGGTTGGCATTTTTATATTGTTATTTTTCACGGGTCCCATTAGTTTCTTATGAGAGACACTTCATTGTCATCGGGATCCTTGGGCGAGCATCTAGAAGGTTTATGATTGGATTTTATCTTTTTCCAGCTACAAGCCTCTGGGCCTTCAACCCTTTCTTCCCATGAAATGAGGTACAATCCCTTCTTGGGTCAGTACACCGGAAAATCCCAAAAGGTGGGGATACGAAAAGGATAAAGTGTGAACAATTACAAGTATGATCGGGAATGGTACGATGACTCATCAAAGAGACCTAGTAGCAAACCTCTCCCCAAGGGTGACCACTTACTAGGGCACAATGTCAACCACCAAGGTGAAACAGGGCAAAGAGCATAATTTCCTAGCAAATGTTCCATAATCAAAAGCAGTTTTAACTGCAACATAGTCAAATGCCTCAAGTATTAAAGTGACACTTACCACAATACCTGACTTGTACCTCATGGAGCAAGACCCATTGTCTTCCGGAAACAGGCTGATGTGGTGGATGCCATCATGATGAACAAGAGAAGTGTGGTGGTGAAGTGGGTCTTCATCTGTGTAAGTGGACATCACAAGTCAATCCATCCCTCGACACTCCATGCCAGCAACCTGAGGGCCTCGAGACATCATCTCCTTAGTTATCCCTAGAAATGGAGGATAACACATCCATATGAATGCAAACCATTATACACTAATATGCAAAAATTCTCATGTATATATCAAGTAAGGGTGCACATAACCAAAATAACACAGAGTGCAATCCATCTCTGAACCAAAATACATCAACAAATAGGCTCTAAATAGCCTCTAGAGTCCAAAAAAAATCAACAACAAATAACTACATATCATCAAAATCATTTCCTATATTGGGATCCTCATCATAAGTATCACCCTCTAAGCATTAAAATAAGATAGAAAAATATTAACATGACTATTCAATGATTTTGCTTGAGTGAAGGGTACATTTTTATTAGGGTCATGATAGAGGAGTTCAACAATCAATGCCACCAACATCGTGGTACATAGAGGACTTGGTGCTTTTGATAAATACCAATTCCATACCGTCATACATGACAAAATACAGTGAAAGCGCTGCAATCCTACCAATCTTGAAAACTATTAAGTCTGCTGAATTTTGAATGGGATCTGAAATTCTACTTTTTCCATACGAAATTTGATGAGGTTGGAATCCCTCACAAACATCCTTAAACAATTAATGGTAATGTTAAAAATTTAAGTAAAAGGATGAAAATGAAAGATAAAGGAGAATGTTACCATTAATTATTAGGGTGTGTGAAATGGAGGGGGGAACCTCTTTAAATAGTGTTAGGAGGACCCCAGGGTTAGGTATTGTGCTTTCAAATAACTTGTTGTTTTTTAAATTTGGTTTTAGGTTTTGGTGGTCCCTAGCCGCTCTGTATGGTACCATACAAAATCAGCCGATTCGGTGCGGAACCGGTCGGTTTGGTATAGAATCTGCCAAAAACGGACTGAAACCTCAAACCAGATCGAAATGGCCTTGAAATTGTTTGGACCGACCGGTCTTGTTGGTTCTCGTCTAGTTTTGATAACACTACCATGCACAAAACAACTCAAATATCCAACTCCCTCTTCACCTATCTCAGTTAAATCAACTTTGGTACCATGTGGAGATTCGAAAATCTGCACTTTAAAACTCTTTAGAAATTTCACCTCATTTACTCGAGGTTCCTCGAATACATGTCATAAGATAAGATAAGATAATTTTATTAATTTTCAACAAATGACCACAAAAGTAGGTCAATGGGACTGAAGAATACAAGAAGTATGAATACAATGTGGGAGTGCAAGCGTAGCTCCTAGAGAATGCCGAAAATAACATAAAGAAAGAAACCTATAGGAGTACAACCTCAAAATACATATATATGACCGTGATAAAGTAACAATGATACAAATACTAGGTGTTTGTCCAAGACTGGAGTGGACAACTCAAGAGTTTGTCAAGAGAAAGAGAGTGAGAGAGAGATTGGACGATGGGGCTAATGATGTCAAGGTCTTCCGGGTCTGATGGCCGAGGGCCAGGGGAGCGAACTGGGCACTAACTTGTTGTCAAAGTCCTCTAGAACCATCGAGAGGTCTAGCTGTATGATCCGGGGGGGGGCTGTAGGAGTGGGGGATACTCGTAGCATCCGAGGTCGAAAGAAATAAACTCTAGATTGATCTCTAGCTCCTCCTTTGGATTTGGGAGGTAATCTGACGGATGAGAGTTTCCCTGCTCTGGATGCGTTTGGAGTTGATCCCTCTAACTTTCTGAGGATGTATGGACTAACATATGGTTAAGCACCTTCGAATTGGTCTCGATGATATCGATCAGTCTCTTAGAGGGGGAGGCTGAGGAGAGAAATGAGGTCTCACCAATTTGCTGTCTCGTGCACTCTGGGACTTTGCTTGCCACTTGTTGCTCCGATTTGATGGATCAACGTGAAAGTAAAAGGTGATCATCTTGGTCATCCCAAGGCGGGGAATGATGTGCAGGAATGTAATGTCCCTTTCCAAATGAGCATTCTAGGAGGACGACTTAGTGGTCTATTTGATTCTCGTAGGCCATGGTCGWTTAAAAAGGGGGATTAACAGATTAATTATTTGATGTCATTTGGTGGAAAAAGCCACATTATAAAGTGACATCGAATAATTAAAAAGTGACTTGAAGAATAAAGTGACTAAAACCTTATAAAGTCACTTTAATCACTTAAGTGAAGGTAAAAAGGTAAAAGGGTCATCAAAAAGGTGAGAGGGATAAAAGAAAGATGAGAGCTCATTTTCTCATTATGTTGATGATTATTTTCTGATATTGACTTGGAGAGCTCTTGGAGCCTTTGGAGTTTGGAGGAAACACTTGTGTGGATTGGTTTCGGTGGTGAAAGATTCCACCCTAGCTAATCAGGTTTCGATGGTGAGAGATCCACCATAGCCATTAGAAGGGGAGATCATTCAGATCTTCCACTTGGATTCTATCATTTCAGAGATTGATTTATCTTGCTTCAGTTGGGGTTTGTGGTACCATATTCGTCTTGGAGAGAGGGCACACTTGTATTGTGGGATTTGGGTTTGAAGAGAACGAGTTACCCATTTGCAGCGTATGAGCAAAAGAGGAGACCGTGCCATCACTTGCAGAGGTCATACCTTGCTGTGGAAGCCATTTCATCTAGTGACAACAAAACATATCAATTGTGGAGGCCGACTTTGCCTTGGGAAAGTTTGTATTTGCTGGAAGAAATTGTGTTTTCTGTAGTGGAGGCCGCACCCCTTTGGGAGAGGCCATATTTGTCTTGAAGAGGCCACCTTCTGTTTGTGAGGGCCGTATTCTACCTGAGGGGAAACGTTTTCTGTTGAAGATGGGGTCGTACCCTTGTTGGAGGAGGTCGTATATCACTGCTGGTTTGTGGCATCACAAAGAAGACCGACCCAAGACCTTTTACTCATCAAATCAAGCCCAATCTATTGCTGGTTTGTGGGGTTTCCATCAGAAATCGATCGGTGTATGATTGGCTGCCCCAGCTTGTATTTGCAAGTCAGATTTATACAAAAATCAGTTCAGTTATACTGATCTTTGTTTGCTGTTATAGTGATTTGATTGTGTTTGTCGTCTTGTAATCCTCACTTTCCATATTAATGCAATAAAGAGTCTATTGGGCATCAAACTTGTGTATCATTTGTAAATTGCAACAAGAAAACCAAATCAACAAACAATAAAATACAACAGCAGCAACAAAGGTATTTATAGTGGAACTGGAACCTACAACCAAAGTGTTTGACAAAAGCACTGAACCAGAAATCCCCTTAAAACACTACAGCAACCGATAAATTAGGATTTATAGAGGTTTATGAGTATGCAGGCGAAGTGTTTGACGAAAGCTATAAACCAGAATACACCTTAACAATTATAGCAGCCAGCAAGAGGGGAATTTACAGTGGGTCTTGGGCATGATCTTGAACTGTTTGACGAAAGTTATCATCCAAGTAAGTGCATAAAACATACCAGCAAACGAGATAAACATATTAGCAGTCAATAGGGAGTCATTACAGGGTTGTTAGCAAAGTGTTTGATGAAAGTCTTTAACCAAGAAAACACCAAAAACAAATCAACAACCTAGTGGGGATTGTACAAGGAGCTGTGATTTGTGGCTGAGGATCTCCCTGATGAAGAGGGCTAGGCATCTTTGGTCCTGCTACCGAAAGAAAGTAGAGAGGGAGCCCCCCGAGTCCCTATAGAGGTAGTGATAGCGTCCTCTGATCTCATAGTATAGGGGGCACCTAAAAATGAGGTGCATCTCTGTCTCCGGCTTCTGTAGATGGCACATTTGGCAGATCCTATCAGACTATGGTATGTGGTGGTCCGTCTCAATCTGGAGTCGACGAGAACTGACCTAGAGCAATACCAAAGGGCTCCTAAGCGAGTGCATCCAATGCCTGCGTGTATATGGGGGGTGGATGATGATTCCACCCCTCAGCTCCAAAAAGTGCTCTAGGTAGAAGGACATCTTTGAGCCCTGGCTCATCGGAGATGAGGTCCAAGTGACCTAAATGTTCAATGTGTAGATGTCCTCTCTAATAGCCTGATTCAATACTTGTCTAGTCGGTAAGAGATGGCGCGATGCATTAAGGGAGAAGTTGAATGGGGGAAGGTGCTCTAGGGAGATAGTCATCGACTGGAGAAGTTGAGATGCCTTTGAGAACCAACCTCGTGCATGGCCTGAGGGGGGATCTGAAGCGAGAGCCTTCGAGGAGTAAAGTGTGAGGTAGGGGTACCACTCTCTCTCGGTGGAAGTCTCAGAAAGACCCAACTCTATGAAGAAAAGAGACCAAGTGGAAAATGACCTCGAGGCAGAATGGGTGGACATCGAACTCTGCCTGAATAATGGTCTACGAAACCGTTTGCTTGGAGTGGATGATGCGCCTGAGAAGTAGGGTCTGGACTCTCCATACTGGCCCAGTTTGTCTCTAAAAAGTTCGGTCCCTAGATCTCGGAGCCATAGAGAACTGTGGGTCTGATAATCGCCTCCATGATGTAGAGTTTGGACGAGATGTCCCAAAACTAACTCATGAAGCACTATCTCTTGATGAGGGCCAATGAACTGTACCTTTTACTGAGCAGAGGCTAGAGGGCCTACCGCATACCAAAATGAGGCCCCGTGAACTGTACTCCCAGGTAAGTGTAAGATGTGGTGACTTCAATCTTTGCCCCACGGTAGTAGAAATTTAAGTCTGTAAGAGAGCTCTTTGATGCATTGAAGACCAAAACCTTGGTTTTACCTAGGTTGATCGTCAGCTGTCGAAGATCACAAAAACTGGCCAGTGCATCGATTTGTCTTTGCAGGCCCTTAGGAGTAAAGGCCAACAAGACCAAGTCATCGATGAATATGAGCAGGGAAATAAACACCTGATGTAGAAGACAACCATCCCCCTCCTGGATGTGCTCATGGAGGAAGGAATCCTCATCAATATAGATTTTTCAGCCTTATGGCTGAATCTAAAATATTTATTACAGCAACAAATACTTCAATTCTGTTCAACGTTTTCACTAGGCAAGCTCAATATGGACACCAAAAATATACTTGAGATGAATATCACAACCCTTGGGGCAAAATTTCAACCAACATGGATCCGATAATTACTTTTATAACAACAGATGTGTAACAACCCTAAATTTGTTTCTTAGCTTTGTCTAGGCATGCTAAAACACAACATTTCAGCGTGGTTGTACCAACAAATCAGCACATTAAAATTTAAAACAACCATGAAACTATTCATAACAATGAGAAACCAAAGTTTGATTTTCAGATCTGCAACATCTAAATTTGTTACAGCAATAGTGCACTTCATATATTACACAAATGAAGATAAAGTGCAATACATTAACTCGTCCCAAGCTAGTATAAAAAGTCCCTTCAGTTCATCCCAAGCAAGCACTCTCAGATTGCGTCCCAAATCCTAGCTAAGGCATCCACCATCAACAACAAACCCAAGCCAACATTACAAAGGTCTAGCAAGGAATCCCACCAAGCTATGTAGCCACACCAAAAGTTGTGCACCAAGCTAGCATAAACATCAACAAGTCCACCCATGGATCTCCCACTTGCACCCCACAAGCTATCAAGGAGATTCACCAAGTATCCATCACACAGACTACACTTGCATCCAAGCACTACAAATCTTGCTCTAGGGTTTTATCTCACAAACCCTAGGTCTAGGTCACACCAAGACTTCAAGACAAAACCTAGTGCCCCAAGTCTTCTCTAGGGTTTACTTCACGCAAACACCAAGTCTTCCAACTCTTGTATAAATACAAGCACAAAGACTCCAAGGCAAGTACATCAAGGTTACAAATACATACTTGAATAGGTCATTATCAAAAGGCTCTCTCCCTTTATATAAGATATGCGAGGGAGGTCAACAATGAAAAAGTGGATTTGGTCCACAACAACCCACACTAAGTTAGTAGATTAGGTCCACATGAGGACTGCTTTCCAAGGTGTACAAAGTCACTAGATTAGGTCCACATGAGGATTGCTTTACAAGGTGTACACATGTCGCAAGGTGGTTGGACTCCACCTCCCAAGTGATGCTCTCTCCAAGCTAAGGCTCCACATGCCAAGCACTCCTCATCACAAGGATACACACTCTCCAAGAGAGTCTCCCAGGTTCAACACTCATGTTTGAAATTGGGTCCATAATCAACTTGCAATGGAGCACCCTTCAAACAAGATTCCCTCAAGCCAAGTGCTCTACCTCCACCCTGTTAGAAATAATAGGTGTGCTCGTTTAACCATAGACAATATAGCAATATTGTCACCCAACCATAGGCCGAAGCCACCCCTGAGAACCTTAACCTTGACAGAGAATAATTCTGGAAGCAAACCCTAGGCCTAGTAGCCAATCAATGTAGTGTACCTCTCTCCAGAGCTAGCACACAAAGCAGAAAGTCCAAACCATAACCAATAGAAAGTCCAAGCCTAAATCAAGAATATAGGTTGCAGTAGCTGCAACTACTCTCCAGACTTGCGCACTTACTCAGTTTCTATAGTGCACACTTCTTACATTTCTGTAGTTGCGAGCTGTGTGCACCAAATGAGATCTGGCATCCTGTATTTATATTGTTTCTCCTTAGCTGCCTGGGCCGACTTCTCATTCTGGAGGCTAAACACTCAATATTAAATATCCTTTAGCCGACTTGTCTTCTAGGGTTATGTCCAATGCTTTAGGGTTTCTTCTTGCTTCCCAAAATATTCTATTCTTGTCAGGGTTACATGTGGAGGTTAATACCTCCCGCAACTACCATAATATCAACACTCCCTCCTAGCTAGGGAGGTATTGAAGGCAATGGTCTTGAGCACAAACATACCATTCAACTGGTAGCATCATCATAGCTATTAGTATCATCTGATAGCATCAACTGCATCATCTCTCGAAGCCATACTCCATCTGAGTAATCAGGCATGATGCTGAATAAGTCACTCACTCCACAGAGTGATACAAGGACCATTCTTCTAATCCGGACATATGTCGTAGAAGAATAACTATTCTAACAGATGTTGGAAGTCACGCCATGGGCTACAATGACTATTCTTCTAATCTAGACATACGTCCTAGAAGAATAAATGTCCTGGACCATTTTTCGTCTGGAGAATGTCTGTCCATCAACACACTGACTATCCATCTAGCTGATAATCATTTCTAACACTACTGATAGTCTACATGGCAATCAAAGCAATGTCATTCAATAGAACACAACTGTGTCTATCCATAGTAGTACACAACTACTATCCAGTGGTACACAACCACACCAAGTAGCACACAGTTACTTAATCAACGACACATAGTCACAACCAGTGGAACACATCCACCATAATAGCATACATCTACTGTCCAGAGACATACAATCTCCATAGCAATCATATCATCTGATATCAACCTGCATAAAACAATATCATGATATAAATTGAGTCATCTGGGCCATTCTTCCACTCACATCTGTGAGATCTGTAAGAGCATCTGCCCTCAGAAAGTAAAACATCAACCATGGGCTATCTGGACTATTCTTCTCAAGCATAGAAGAATAATTGTCCTTGATTTCTGAGCTTGGACCATTCACCTGACTGGGCCATTCCTCCGGCACTAATCATAGTGCAACCTGGAGAGAATGAGTCTGCCCTAGGGAATGCATGTCCCTGATTGTTGAACCTGAACCATTCACCGAACTGGGCCATTCCTCCGGCACCAAACATAGTGC
>JASDQU011246527.1:9291-24971 GCA_032191745.1 Picea mariana | reverse complement strand
CTATTAGTATCATCTGATAGCATCAACTGCATCATCTCTCGAAGCCATACTCCATCTGAGTAATCAGGCATGATGCTGAATAAGTCACTCACTCCACAGAGTGATACAAGGACCATTCTTCTAATCCGGACATATGTCGTAGAAGAATAACTATTCTAACAGATGTTGGAAGTCACGCCATGGGCTACAATGACTATTCTTCTAATCTAGACATACGTCCTAGAAGAATAAATGTCCTGGACCATTTTTCGTCTGGAGAATGTCTGTCCATCAACACACTGACTATCCATCTAGCTGATAATCATTTCTAACACTACTGATAGTCTACATGGCAATCAAAGCAATGTCATTCAATAGAACACAACTGTGTCTATCCATAGTAGTACACAACTACTATCCAGTGGTACACAACCACACCAAGTAGCACACAGTTACTTAATCAACGACACATAGTCACAACCAGTGGAACACATCCACCATAATAGCATACATCTACTGTCCAGAGACATACAATCTCCATAGCAATCATATCATCTGATATCAACCTGCATAAAACAATATCATGATATAAATTGAGTCATCTGGGCCATTCTTCCACTCACATCTGTGAGATCTGTAAGAGCATCTGCCCTCAGAAAGTAAAACATCAACCATGGGCTATCTGGACTATTCTTCTCAAGCATAGAAGAATAATTGTCCTTGATTTCTGAGCTTGGACCATTCACCTGACTGGGCCATTCCTCCGGCACTAATCATAGTGCAACCTGGAGAGAATGAGTCTGCCCTAGGGAATGCATGTCCCTGATTGTTGAACCTGAACCATTCACCGAACTGGGCCATTCCTCCGGCACCAAACATAGTGCAACCCAAAGAGAATGAGTCTGCCCTAGGGAATGCCTGTCCCTCATTGCTGAACCTGGACCATTCACCTAAGTGGGCCATTCCTCCGACACTAAACATAGTGCAACTTGGAGAGAATGAGTCTTCTCTAGAGAATGACTGTTCAGACCATTTCCTAAGGAAATGACTGTCCTACACCAACCTCCAAAACGGACCATTCTTCGAAACTGCTCACAACTGTGAACTTCGAAAGAATGACTGCCTGACGAGGCAGACCATTCTACTTGACCACTACTGAGAGTGACTGCTAAGAGTAATGACCGTCCTAGACCATTCCCCCACACTGACCACAAGGGGAATCACTGTCTATGGTACATCAACAATCTATCAGACCATTTTCATTACGAAAATGACCGTCCAATCTGGACCATTTTTCGAATTGGAAAATCCCTGTCCGTCAGAAATCTCAAACCACTTTCCGAACTAGAAAGGAACTGCTCATCCTTGACCATTTTTCGAACTGAAAAATGACTGTCCATCAATCAATAACACATCAGTGCTCCCTTCGAACCTGGGAGTAATCTCTTCCTTTTTCAACAAGGAAGTCGTCTCCATGAGCCCTAGCTTGTTTCTTAAGTACACAAACTTTTTCATCTTGGATAGAGGCTTTACCAAAATATTTGCTATTTGCTCATCTGTGGAGATATATTGGAGAACCACTTCTCTTTTCTAGACTTCATCATGGAGAATGCAATGCTTGATCTCAATGTACTTTGGTCTGTCATGGAACATTGGTTTTTCTTTGAAGGCTTCATATAGCTCTGATCATTACAATATATCATGGTCGAATTCAACACTTTTGTTTTTTGCTAGCTCATGACATCGTGGCAAGGCTCAAACTGAAACATATCCAGGTAACACTTCTTCTGTCATCATGAGAGTTTGCCATGGATTAGCAGTCCATCATCTCAGACTTCTGAGTAACTATTCTGATACACTGTCTCTGTCATAGAAAGTTTTCACCACACTTCTGCTGTATATGAGATACTCTGCATCAAGTTGTTTGAATCCATACAAGGTCGTCTTATATCTGCATACATGGGTCTCTTTCTGATATACCTCAAAAAACCTGAGATTGCTTTACATAAGCTTCTTCCTCAAACGCTCTATTGGGAGAACAATCTTTTACAACCAACTGATGTAAACTTCAATCCATGGATACTGCAGGAGATATAACAGCTCAGATAGAGGTATATTTGATTTATGGGAACAAACTATTATCATAGTCTTCTCCTCCTTCTGGAAGAACCTCTAGTTCTGAATCTCACAATGCTTTCATTCATAACCCTTTTTCACAATTTCTTACATATACTGTTCTTCATCATAACTTCCATTTCTTCTGCTTGATTGCTTCTAGTGGGTTCAAACCAAGGTCATAGTCTTGTGTTTCTCGGTATAATAACTGGTTGTTCTGGCTTTTCTTTCTTTCTTGGAATCTTCATGTTCTTCCTCATGTTTCACTTTAGCTCTTGGGTCCGTGGAGTCTTCTATCGATTCCATGCCCTGAAGATTCCAACTTCTTCCTTTTATCATCGGATCATGGATGTAGATGGACAACCAAGGATTCTTTGAGGCTTCTTTTCGAAGAAGACTTCTTTTGAACATGTGCTGCTTATCATGGCTGCTACTTTCAATGGGAATAAGGACAAATACTTCATAATCCTTAATGGATCATATCATTTAGGATTAGCTCCCTCCTAATCCTTGCTTCATACATGAATGTATGCTCTTCTTTTGGAATTCTGTAATCAACTCCCTCCATCTAAGAGAGTCCACGCTTTTGTCTGCATCCTTATTGCCTTTTGCAAAGTGTCACAAGTCTTTTTCTAATTTCCTCTTGATTGCTGACTTCTTTTAGTTTTGACTTCTTTTGGGTCTCCTCAGGTTTGATTCCGATTTCGGTTTTAACTGGCAGTTGTTACTTATATAATAGCTTCCACATGAATTGTTACCAAAGATTGTCATCATGCTTCATCCTTTTCATGTGTATTGCTTGACTTGTAGTCATCGTAATAACAATTCTTATCCTTTTATTCTTCCATAGGCATTGTTTTCCTTGAACATATTTTCTTCTAAGAAATAGATCTACATGATATGTACATGAACTATGTAAACATGATATATACAAGAGCTTTGAAGAATATTGTTACCTTAGAAGAAGAAGTCTGTTTTATCCTGCTTGACTTTCTTTGAGGGTTCCCTTTCTTCGACAATTGTTGCTTCGTCTGTTTCCTTCCTTTTCTTTAACTCATGACAGTGGTTCTTGTAGTGACCATATTTTCAACAGTTGAAGCATTGTATCTTTGACATATCCTTTTCTTGATTTGGTTTCTTCCTTGAGCCAAACTTCTTCTTATCCCTGAAATTCTTGAACCTTGCTGTGAAAGCTTGATCATCGTATTTCTTTTGGGGTTTCTCTTTTGCATTAATCCTTGATTCTTCTTGTGCAAAACAAGTCCAAAATTCTCCAAATGTGGGATACTCTTTCCTTGTGTTCATGCTTGCGACAAATGCATCCCATGTCTTGGGAAGACCATTGCGTACTATATTTACCAGTTCCTTCTCTGAAATGATTTCTTCAATAGCTTGTAGTCGATCTCTTAACTGAGAGATTTTCACAAGGTATGATGTTATGTTGTCATCATCATTCATTTTCATGTCACGAAGCTCATTCTTCAGACTCATTACTTGTCCAATGTTTCTGACTGAGAAGAGGTTAGTTAGGGCATCGTACATCTTCTTAGATGAGTCAAGATGAGAGATGTAGGGTATCAAGTGGTCTTTTATAGAGTCCACTAGGATACTCATGGCATTGATGTCATTGTCCTTGAACTTCTCCATAACTGCAACGTTCTGAGGTTCTTTCTCTTTTCCTTCTTCAAACTATGGTTCCACGATCTTTCCTTTCACGATATCCACCACTTTATTCTTGGTAAGGATGAGGTCAATCCTTGTCTTCCATGCTTTGAAGTTAGAAGCCCCTTCTAACTTGTTTTTTGACTTCATAGAGTAAGTCATGACTGCTTTGACTTGGTCAACCTTTGACGTTGACTTGGTCAACCTTTGATTTTGACCAAAAACTCAAACTTGGCGTCTAAGCTTGCTGAGAGTACCAAGAGGTGCGCTGGGCTAGGGCGCACTAGGCTATCCATAAATTAGGTCAATCTCTTCACTTAAGGTGCCTCAACAAGAGGGTTAGGGTTATGTTGCTGCAGTAAAAACTTTGATTGCAACTGCAACTGTAACTGAGCAAATCCTCCCAATCTATCTTCCAACGGTTAGATTGTCCGAAGATAGAGTGGGCCCATAACCTGTTAGAAATAATAGGTGTGCTCGTTTAACCATAGACAATATAGCAATATTGTCACCCAACCATAGGCCGAAGCCACCCTCGAGCACCTTAACCTTGACAGAGAATAATTCCAGAAGCAAACCCTAGGTCTAGTAGCCAATCAATGTAGCGTACCTCTCTCTAGAGCTAGCACACAAGGAAGAAAGTCCAAACCATAACCAATAGAAAGTCCAAGCCTAAACTGAGAATACAGGTTACAGTAGCTGCAGCTGCAACTACTCTCCATACTTGCGCACTTACTCAGTTTCTGTAGTGCGCACTTCTTACATTTCTGCAGTTGCGAGCTTTGTGTACCAAATGAGATCTGGCGTCCTGTATTTATACTGTTTCTCCTTAGCTATTTGGGTCGACTTCTCATTCTGGAGGCTAAAGACTCAATATTAAATATTTCCTTTAGCTGACTTGTCTTCTAGGGTTATGTCCAGTGCTTTAGGGTTTCTTCTTGATTCCCGAAATATTCTATTCTTGTCAGGGTTACACGTGGAGGTTAATACCTCCCGCAACTACCATAATATCAACACACCCTATGTGCCATGTGGTCCCAATGCTCCTAGGGCTAAGCGCCCTTTATCTTCATGTCTAATGCTCATCCATGAGATAGCTCAACCTCCTATGCCAAGCACCCATCCTCCTTAACGTGTGTCCCACTTTCTTCGAAAGTCCCTCCTTGGGGATAATTTTTTCCAGGGAAAACCTTGTGGGGAAACCCAAGGGATGCTTCCCCACATTCTTGGGTGGCATCCCTAGTAAAATCATCAACATAGACTAGTGCACCCAACCCACGGGGATTCAAACTAGGCACCTGCTGGCATAGAACTAGCCAAATGCCCAACAACACTGGTGACAACTAGTTGATTTAATCCCTTGGGTTGTCTCCTTAGGGACACTTAGATGATTAATGACAGCTGCAAAGTTTTATGGAAGACAATTTGGCTGTCCACTATAGGATTTTTGTGGAAGTTCGTGCGTAAGGTCACTTTTCGTGAGGAACAATCCCTTCTTCACTAAGGGGCATTAAGGCTTTTTAAATAGGAATTGACTTTGCTTGTAAAAGCCAAACTTAGTTTATTTTGAAAAGTTGTTGAATTCGAACCTATTGGTGTACAAGTTTAAACGTTAGCATTTATGGCTTTTTTAGGAAGGGAATTTCATTGTAATCATGTTGTTAGATTGATGTAAGTTTTGATTCCATGAAGTGATGTATGATGCTTTTCTAAAAAAAAAAATCCTGTTTTTTTTAAAATGATAGATAACGAGTGTTTTTTTTCGTCTACCTCATTGTATACACTTAACCTATGCTTTTTTTCGTCTACCTCATTGTATACACTTAACCTATAACAATATTTTGTAATATGATTGAATTTATGATCTTTTAAAAACAATAAGAAATCAGATCTTGAGATTTTTCAGTTAATTATGTAAGATGCCTTTCCATTGTAATGATCCAAATGCTTAAAATATCATAACAGAACAAAAGTACACACCATGTACAAAATGTGAGTGTGGAGAACAAGTCCAAGATAGATAAGTTACAAAATAACTCCTTAAAGAATAGGAGGACCTCCTCCACATACCAAATACATTTGTACATCACAATTCACATGTCTCCCAATAATGAATACATGATCTCTATATATACCTATTCACACTTGCACATGAGGCCCTTTTACTATTAGGCCAACCTTATTACGTATATATTTACACATTACATGTACATTTAACCCCATATATGCCCCCCCTTGGGGTCATATCATATACATTTAACCCTATATATTCCCCCTTTGGGTCAAAAAATAGTACCCTCCTTCAAAAAGCTTTGCAATTAAAGGCTTCACATGTGATGAAACCAAGTAATATGATTTTCTTATGTTCTTGCTTTCTTCTTTCCATTGATGATGATCCATCCATCCAAAATCAATTCTTTTCGATTGTAATCCTTGGTGGGTAGTTGTAGAATAATTTTGTTTCCCTTGATTCCATGTATTGTTGTTGAAGCTTCTCCAATTTGTAGTAGATTTTGGTTTATGATAATATCTAGTTGAATATTGGTTTTGTGATGCCATATTCCATGAATATTGATGTGTATTCCATCTTCTTCCTTGATAATGTTGATATTGATCTTCTTGTCTTCCTTGAAATCTTTCCCAATAATGAGGGTGTCGATATGGTTTCACATTTGATGGTTTTTCTTCATTCTGCACACCCCTTTCATCTATCTTCTTTTTAGAGAGAATGGCATCCTCGATCACCTTTGTTTGGTCTTTGATTACCCTAGCCTTGGAGATAATGCCATCATATTTGATATGTACATCCTCAGATGGAGTTCAACTTCTTCAAGTATCCTCTGTTGACCTTCTTGAATCTTGTCTTCAAGTATCAAATTTTGACATCCTTCTTCAATTCTATATTGCATTTTTGATTTTATCTCATCAATATTTAGGGATTCCTCAACCTTCTTGCAAATTTCCTTTTCTAGTCTCTTGGTAGATTCTTCATCCAAGATCCTTCTTTCTTCTTGATTTTGACAATTCTTCTTTTTTTCTTTCAATCTCTTAACTTCATCCATAATTTTTTTATTATGATTTCATAATCTACATATCTCTTCATCTTTCTTTTTCCAATCTTCCCCTGACTCATCTTTTTCCCAGTTTTCTTTGCTAGTCTCTTCTTGCTTTAAGTTCTTAACCTCCTTAATGAGTGATTCATTAAGGAATCGTATCTTAGATAGCTCCTCACCCTTCTTCTTAATCTCTTCCCTTGCTTCTTTTAATTCATCTTGAATTCTGTATATTTCCTCCATTTTTGTATCCCTAATCCATTTATCTGAGAAGAGTTTTTCAAATTCTTCCCATGAGAGGGAGAATCTAGTACCTCCATCAAGGCTATCCCACCACTTAAGAGATTCACCACTCAAGTACAATCCTACCATCAAAGGTCTCAAAATAGATTTTTTTATCATCCTCAACCATTCCATAGGATTTATTTTTTCCTTATCTTCATCTCCATAAAAATTATGTATTTCCATTGATTCTTGATTGAGGTCTAACCCCAAACCTAAACTTACAACCTTAGTATATTAAGGATAACGATCTAAAATAGTTATAATCCTTGTTCTAATATAATCTTCTATGTTTTCTCTTTCCAATGGCTTTTGAATCAGTGCAATCAGACATCCCAATCAAAAGTTATGCTAGTTTTAAGTAAACATACATTTGAAACCTTGATTTGCAATCTATATTCTTGGCCGACCTTCCTTTTGATGTATTTCTGAAATTTTGGCCCCTATGAGTCTGAAATTTCGATTTGTAGTACTCTGCAATGTCACATCTCTGACCAAAATTGGGTACCAAATGAAAGTTATGGTAACTTTCCCAAACCTTGCTGAATTTTGGCCTATTCTGGAGAGCGAAATTGTACAGAATGCCACGCGTCCAATATTCAGTATCCGATTTTGAAATTGGCATCTAAAATACTACGGCCTGTCCTCTTTCCAATGCCACTGGTCTCACGTAATTTGGATCCTCTATGAAAAAGATATGATTGTTTTACTTGAAACACCTATTTGAGACTAGTTATAGGACAGGCTAGAAACCCTATCTTCCACAGGGCGTATCTTCGAAAGTACAACGACCCAGAAGCTGAACTTTGTACCACAGGTACCTTGATATGTCTTCTAAACAACCTCCAAGTTTCGCTTTCTGAAGTGGCCCCGGAAAAAAGTTATAGCGAAAATGCCAAGATGACTTGTTTGAAGAAGCAAAATCCTAGGATCATTGTGCTCTGATACCAAATGTAATGATCCAAATGCTTAAAATATCATAATAGAATAGAAGTACACACCATGTACAGAATGTGAGTATGGAGAACAACTCCAAGATAGATAAGTTACACAATAACTCCTTAAAGAATAGGAGGACCTTCTCCACATAACCAAATACATTTGTACATCACAATTCACATGTCTCCCAATAACGAATACATGATCTCTATATATACCTATTCACACTTGCACATGAGGCCCTTTTACTACTAAGTTGACCTTATTACATATATATTTACACATTACATATACATTTAACCCTATATATGCCCCCCCTTGGGGTCATTTCATATACATTTAACCCTATATATTCCCCCTTTGGGTCATAACATCAATAGATACACTCTATATGATTGAGGATATGTTGTAATAGTTTATATTGGATTGTATATAGCCCATCACGATAATTAATAGCGTGTTCCATACAACCTATCATTCTCCTTTTCATCTTGTTGACTTTAGTTTGTTTGTATGGCTCTAAATCAAGGTTTTCCTTCCCTTAAGAACTCAAGGCCATTTGTACAACATTTAATGCCTTTATCCTCCCCTCTATAAATGTGGGGTGCTTGTATGTCAATAATATCTCAAGTGTGATTAAGCTATCTTTGACATTACTGCAACAAGTGCCCATAGGCGCTTTTCAATGCTAGCAATTATGAAAACCGTGGCTTCATGCTCTATATTTGTGTTTTTAAGTGGTTTCTCCTTTGGAGTGAGACATTGAAAACAATGGGGATAGATGTTAGGGCCTTAGGTGTGCTTTTAAACTTTATTGTACAAGACTTATTCCCAATGAGGTGTTTTTATAAGACTATGGTCTATTTTGTCTTTATGCTCTCTTTTGTTCACTGTTATCATGTTTCTTCGTTACTAGGCTGTTAGCTTTCATTGTTGTTATTTATTTTGACAATTTGTGATTATGCATCTCATTAACACCATTAGATGCCATGCATCTAGTGATCCTCTGAGTATTGTAATTAGAAAGGATTAGTCAATTGCCTCCTACTGCAATCTTCTTTTATGAAGACAGTGTTGCCTAGTTATCATCACATTGCTGATCCACTGTTGAGATTACTTTGTATATATCTCGATCATAATCGTTTTGAATTCTGTTTTGATGTGTTGTGTTGCTCTTAGTTATCTTTACAATATTTATTTTGATGCTCTCTTGCACTATTACTTTTGCTGCTCTCCTAATGCGATAACATATGGGCACAAAGTTATCTATTGCAACATTATTCTAAACTCAAAACCTTGTGAATCTATTTTCACTATAATAACCATTCTTTCTATGTTCTATATCTTTATGATGCGCACTCTATACAGACATGACTAAAATGATTGTGAATGTTTTCTTTGTGGAAAATAGGTGGATATGATAGTGGTAACTGATGGAAGTCGAATCCTAGGTCTTGGAGATCTTGGAGTCCAAGGAGTTGCTATACCTATTGGAAAGCTTGATATGTACGTGGCTGCTGCTGGAATAAATCCTCAAAGAGTAAGTATTGCCTAATTAACTAGTAAGTTTAACAGGAATCTCTGGTTCCAGTACTTAGAAATTTGAATGTTTTGATGGATGTGTACATGTATGACTATAAGAGTTCTAGGAAAGCTTGGTTTTGGAGTTGTAAATAAGCTTCTTGTAATCTACCATTGTGAGATTTTAAAATTTTCCTATGAAATGGTTTTCTTCATGGAATTATTTTGGGGTCTATTTTGTTTGTTGTTAGTAAGAAAATTGGAATGTGTATCATACTAATAACTTTTACTATGTACAGATTCTCCCTGTCATGCTTGATGTTGGTACAAACAATGCGAAACTTCTCAATAATAACCTTTGTAAGTGTTTAGGATGCATGCCCTCTCCATTTTCCTCATAAAGGTTTATTGTTAGCATTTAAAATTTGGTGTTTTAGTATTAGTAGGTCCATTAGTTTTGATGGCCTCTAAGGTAGGCTTTGTCCTATATATGCAATAGCTTTGAACATTTTCCAACTGTTAATTTAAGTTTGCTCAATGAATTTCTTGCAAAGGGATACACAATGCTCATTGTGTTATATAAAATTATGGTTAAGAATACATTAAATTGGAGTGTTAGTCCATCTCTTATGCCAAATAAATGACTATTAATAAGAAACTATGCAAAAGAAATAAGGCCTAACAATTTACAACTAGTAGGCTCAAAAGGTACATAAACTCAATGTATTAACAAAATCCAACAGATTTTCTTAATGGAGCTGTTTTTGAAAGTATGCACCGAAGGGGGCTCTCTATGTTGGTTAATGTCAACATCCATTTTGTTCATGGAAATGTGCGTCATTGATATGCCTAAAGATAATAAGATAATAATATATTTAGCTTTTATCAGGTGATTAGAAACAAAGTTAGAACCATCTTTGAAATATTTTCCTGCACCAATTTCCAATTTCTGAGCATGGGGCCTCCCTTGATGCTCTAGCTATGTCTTGAAAAACCCTACAAAAATTGAATTACTATAGCATGTCCTTCTATATTATATTAGTATTGTTATTCCCCATTTCTAGGTATAACTAAGGAGATGATGTCTCGAGGCCCTCAAGTTGCAGACATGGAGTACCGAGAGGCAGATGAGCAGGCAGGGGCCCCTATCATACCACACATCACCATCCGATCGATGGCAACAACATCCACCACACCTAGGGTTGGCCCACAAAGGACAACATGTCTTGCTTAATGAGGTAACAAGCCCGATATTGTGGTAAGTGTCATTTTAATATTTGAAGCATTTGAACATGTTGCCAAGGATCCTTTCCTGATTTTGAAAACATTTGCTTGGAAATTATGCTTTTTGCCTTATTTCACCTTGGGTGAGTGTCATGGTTTCCTAGTAAGCGGCCACCCTCTGGGAAAGGGTTGCTACTGGGGGGTCTCCTTTAAGGGTCATCGTACCATTCCCGCTCATACTTGCCACCTTCCATCACTTCTTCCCCCTTGTTTCCCCATCTTTTAGCTTTTCGGGCTTATTGGCCGAAGAAAGACATGTACCTCATTTCATGGGAAGAAGGGGCCACTAGGCTCGTAGGTGCCTTGACAAAAAACATCATGCAATAAAAGCTCGCCCTAGGATCCTGAGAGCAATGAAACACCTCTCAAAAAAGTGAGGGACCCATAAAATAAATAACTAATTAATCAATAATGCTTTCCAAGGTAGAGCGTTTGTGGGCTATGCATTTCCTTTTTAGTGCCCCTTATTGGCTTCAACTTGGAAAAGCATGCAAACCAAGGTTAAGCGTATGTGGGATATGCATTTCCTTTTTAGTGCCTCTTATTGTTTTCAACTTGGAAACACATGCAAAATAAATGGCTAATAAAGGGCTTGGCAAAATATGCTTTAAAAACAAAAAGAGGAAAAGGATGTGGCCAGGCCTCAACAAAGGCACCCATAAATGAGACAATACGAGCCCTTGTATGTCATGAAACCCCATACCTAGAAGTCTAACCCCATGCACCTCACATTCACTACATAACCTAGAAAGGATTCTCCTTGGAAACATCCCCTACTTGAGGAATGGGTTCACCCAATAGGGCATTATGACACCCCTCCCATGTTTAAATTTGGCAAGTTGTATAAGGTCTTTGAGCATTTGTTTATTTTGAAAAAGTGGGATTTGATGCACATGTTTGGGTGGTTCCTTTATTAGATATGGCATAATTGGCATGATACTTGTGTCTTGTGGACCCTTGGAGGGTGTACTTGTTTGTCTTTGTAGGTCCTTGATAGGTGAAAGATTGATCGTGAAGGCACAAGGTCACTTGGACCTTCATTGGGGCATAAAGCCCATAGTTTGGATGATGCGCCCCCTCTCCCTGGACACATGGGAAGAGGAACGTTGCCTTTGGAGGCACTTGGACACCGTGAGATGACCATGACCCAACTCATTACACCCCAACGATGGCCTTGGAAGGCCTAAAACGTCACACCTTATGCCCTAGATGTCACATGGGTTTAGGGTTGGGGTTTCTCATGGTTGATGTTGATGGTGATAGTTGGATGGCACATGCTAGAGCACTTGGTGGCATGATTTATGGCCTTTGGAGGCCCAACGTTCTTCATTGAAGGATCAACGTCTCTCCTAGAGGCCTTACGTCACCCTTTAGGGCATGACGTCACCCCTAAAAGGGGATTTTCTTTTTGTAAATTTGAATTTTTAAGATTTAAAAGGACAAATAGGGAGGTCAGCCTCTCTAATTTGATGTTGACTTTTCAAAAGGTGGACAAAAGGGTTTTAGGTGACCTCATATAAATAGAGGTCACCCCTTTGTCATTTGGATCATAACTCACTTGAGAATTACATATTGTATGACTGAAATTTTCACCCTATTTGGGCATTTTTCTCTATCTCTCTCTTGAACCTCTCTTGTGGATGCTATTACTTGTCTTTTGGTGGTGGAAAGCTAGGCGCTATCTCTTGGATGTCTTGTTCTTGCTATTGTGGTGGAATATTCTTCGTAAAAGAGGGTTTCTTCATGTTTTTTTTTGGAATTGGTAAGGAATTTCTGCATTAATTGTGTCTTTCTCTTCTTGTTTCAAGCTAGATCTGTCTAAACCCTTGGAGAAGTATAAAGGCATACAMTCTCCATTAAGATCTATTATCATTGTTTTGAATAAGCTACTTTGCAAAGGTTGCTAGGAGGAGTAAAAAGGCTTACATCCTCCTAGATTTACCTTGCTAGGTTTTGTTTGATCTAGGGAGTAAAAAGGCTTACACCCCTAGAGAAGTAACAAACCCTAGCTCTTACACAAGAGACTTCATAACCCAATTGATTTGGTACTTGTCTAATTTGCATTGGAGATATAAAATCATTGCATTGGTGTGCGTGAAATGTTGAGATATTGCAATTGTCTAAGTTGGAATTGATTCTATATGTTATAAGCTCTCTTGTGCCCTAGGGGCATCTTGATTAGCCTAGTAATTCTCTTTGCTGTTACAAATTAATGCTACAGCCATTAGGGCTGCTGCAAAATCATCTTTTTCTTACTCATTGCTCTCTAATCTACCTCTGAAATTCACTTGTAAACCTTGGTTATTGTTCTACTTGTTATTGACTAATTGTTGGGTGGTTTGCTTGTTGATTTTTGTAGTTAGATCTTGCTGCTGTTGTTTGCTACAACCACTTGGCTGTCATAATAACTTGTCGATAACACTTAATAAACAACCCTAAATATCATCAAAGTCTTGGCTAAATCATTGGAAGTTCAACTAGTCATAACTAGCTTTATTTACAACATCTTGTACTTTATTTTTGATAATTATATTTGCAGCTATTGTTATCATTTGTTGTTGATATATATATTTCCATACTACTGTAGTTTGGGACATCAAGTCTTCTTGCTTGATTCCCATTGATTTAAGGCTTGTTTATCTATCATTTGTCTTGTTCCGGGCAATGATAACATTGTTTTGTAGGTACATAACGCTTGACAACCATTCTCCATCTACACGACTCATTCTCAAGCCTTATTCTTTCTCCAATCTTGACCTATAGGGGTGTTCATTGATAATCATCTCACTTTTCATCTCAATCCCCCTAGGTCACCGAGATTCCCTCCTTGTGGTGATTTCATCATCACTAAAGCGAGGGGAGTGTCTATCTAAGGTGACAGTGGGTAGGTACTCCCGTAGTTGTCACACTTTTGTGGATTGGGTTGGGCTTTTCCCAAGCTACAGATTGTACGATAACAAGTACCATAAATATAACTAGGTAGTCATATCATATCATATTATATGGTTGTAACTATGTTAATGTGGTTTCTTGGACGCGATCACACATGCATGCATATTTTTGGTAGATAAAAGGGATGGGGAGAATTCTCATTCATTAGCTAATTGAACTATGTTTTGGATTCTCTCTTCACCCTCATTCTATATTATATTAGTACCATATACATAACTAAGTATAGCCATATCATATTATATAGTTGTAACTATATCACTGTAGTATCTTGGATGCCATCACACGTGCATGCATATTTTTGGTAGATAATAAAAGGGATGGGGAGAATTCTCATTCATTAGCTCATTGAACTGTGATTTGGATTCTCTCTTCACCCCTATGAAGAGAGCATCCGACTCCCAGTTATCAATGAGATAACCAATGAGAGTTCTATACTCCCTTTTATATACCAATGAGTTTTGTTTATAACAATTCATATGTGAACTTTTTGGTTGCCCAAATTAGAAATGATGATTGGCATTCAAAAGACTTTAGGAATTACTTGGAAGTTGGAATATCCAATAACTTGTGTATATGCTAGAGAGACATGACACAATTTGTATATGCCAATCCTATATATGTTGTTGTTATGCAACATTCCCTTTGCCAAATCCACATTATGCTGAAACCAGACATATTCAATGTGTACACTCATATCATTTCAATGTCACCTTTATTGGTGTCGAGATCCTATGATTTGATAAACGATTGGGCACAACTCGATAAAAAATGTATCGATCTCAATGGCCATAGTTCAATTCTTCCTTCCACTTTTTGTAATCCCTTAAATTTACTTCCATTTCTCCCCAATATTTTGATCTTGAGATCAATGTATACATTTCTAGAACATCAATTTGCGACATAGATTAGATTAAACAACATAAATTTTTATTATCACCTTACATATGCATTAAGACACCCATATGCACTAAGATGATAATACATATATTTGACGATTTTCTTAATAGATGAGTATATGACCTATTCAAGTCTACTACTATTGATGATTTTCCTATCCTTTAGTGTGCAAGAATTTGAGATGATAGCCTGCACTGTAGATAAGGACCCAATCACAATAAGCAAAGCAAACAAGTAGGTGTTAACAACAATAATGGTGATAAGCCATATATATGCTCATCTATCAACTAAACTGCAAAATAGCTATGTAATTTTCCTTGTACTAATGGTTGTCTTAGTGCAACAAGGAAGGAAATGCCAATGTGTTATGTTATTTATGTAGAGGATGGGTAACCACCAAGTGTTTAATACTATACAAGGTTTATTGGAATCATGGAAAAGAAAATTCATAATAAGAAACCTTAGACACCAACTTGAGGCTAAGATAAATTACCCAACTTGAGGCTATTTGGACACCAACTCGAGGCTAAGATAAATTAGCAACAAAACCTTGTAAGTTTCTATATTCTACTTCAATGACCCAGGTTCCTAGTTTTCTCCCTTAATTACATGTGTAAAACTAAAAAAACATTGACAACAAGAGAAGTGATTGAAAATGCTCGCCTTTTAGGAATTGTTAGCTTTTGGGGTTACTTCTAAAGTGTTTACACAATTTTTGGGGCGCTTCATGTGATGTGGAGTGCATGGTGTGTTGACTACCCTTGGTTGTACCTTAGTGAATATACACATTGGAGATAACTTACTCTTGGATTGCTATAACTTGACTCGATGCTTATGTGGTGCACTTCCTTAGGAGGTTGGTTTTGTTGAAATAATGTAACTGCGAAGAGCATTCTTATTATTTTGTTATTGGATTAAATCCCCATTGTGGATTAATCATGTCATTATTATTATTTTTATTATTAGATTAATCCCCATTGAGGATTAATCAAGTCG